>CM055122.1:1198018504-1198083504 GCA_029206835.1 Rana muscosa
CTGAACATTTAGTGCACATTTCCCATTAAAACTGATGAACATATCTCAGTATGAAATTACATCTTTTACCGCCTTCAGGGCTTTTGTGAAAGGCGGCGGGACCACTTTTTGGAGAAATATTTTTTATATTCAAATGTAATAGATTTGTTCTTTTTTGAGACCAACCTATTCATGTTTGTGCAACCGGGGGTTAAAATGAAGAATTGCAACAAAAATTGGAATGCCCATTAAAGACTGAGACAATATCAAAGATTAGAAAATGTAAGGTCCGCTCTGCTTTCTGCCAAGCCACCATCTGCCAAATAAAATAAAAAAAAGCCAGTGTATTATAAAATTTGTATAGGAGAAAAAATACCAGCGTCTGTTGTGCAAAGCCCCATACACACTATTAGATTTTCTGCAGATTTTTGTCTTCAGATTTACCAAAACCATGTAATGCAAGAGCCTGCCTGATTGCATACAAATTTAAACTCTTAAGCCTCGTACACACGATGAGTTTCTCGTCCAAAACCGGCAAGAAAAGTGCCGCAAGAGCTTTTTTGACGAGAAAACCGTTCGTGTGTATGGTTTTACGACGAGAAAATTGCCGTGAATCTCGACGAGAAAATAGATGAACTTCTTTTGCTGCTGATATTCACACCGAGTTATGACTATTATGACTATTTTTTTTAACCTTTTTCATGCTGCTCTTAAGAAGATTTATGTGTATTATATCGTGCAAGTTTTTAGGAATATTTAAAAATTAGTTCTTACTCTTTCGTCCATGGACCGACACAGCTTCTCTATTGACAAAGTGGGTATTATCCGTTAATTAGGAGTGACTAGGCAGAAAAACTTGTAAAAAGTGTTGCATCACACCTTCTACAGTACCGCCCAGGGGGCGGACCCTCTGGGTCTACCCTCTCAGTCTGCACATCGCAGATCAGTTTTTTTCTGTCTAGCAAGGAGTAGGACATGGCTCCCTTCGGGCCCATTGGTCCGGGGAAAAAAGATATATATATATATATATATATATATATATATATATATATATATATATATATATATATATATATATATATATATATATATATTTTGCTACATTTGTTTCCTGCGATCTTCGATCAAGTGCCGACTGGGTGACAGGCTGGATCCTCGATCCTTGTAGTCTCCCCAGTTTCGGCCATCGAGCGTGTGCCGACCCTAGCTACGCTCTGGGTTTTCCACGACATCCCCGTCGCTCCACGGGTGGCCGGTGAGCCTACGCTCCAGGGCCTGCATCGGACCACTCAGCTTCGGCTGACCTTACGGCCGAGTCGCAGCAGCCTGGCCGGTGAGCTTACGCTCCAAGGCTTGCATCGGACCGCTCAGCTTCGGCTGACCTTACGGCCGAGTCGCAGCAGCCTGTCCGGTGAGCGTCATGCTCCAGGGCATACATATGATCGTCCCTTCTGGGTCCAATCACAGCATGCCTGGCCAACAGTCACCTTCCGTGCGCGGACGATGATCTGTTTGGAATGTCTTCCAGCAGAATACATGCAGGATAGGTAAATAAAACTCCCCTGCCTCGGCTGGGTGATTTAGCTGGACATTCCTGGAGAGATCAAGTAAGTGGTTGTGGCCCCTTTCTTCCCTCTCTCCCTGCCTTTCCCTCCTCCCTGGGCTTCTAGCTAAAGGTTGCTGGGTGCTGGGGGTCACCTAGGGGGTCCCACTGGAGCGGGGCTGGCTGTAACTAACATTTAAAAGAAATGTCATTTTTGCTTACCTGTGTTTCTGTGTCTCCATGCTGTCGGCGGCCATTTTGAGGTGGTCCATGCCAAGTTTGGCCTCTTGTAACTGCCTGGCGGCCATCTTCCTGTGGTTCGGCCACACCCACTGGCCCCTATCAGGTGATCGGCGGCCATGTTTGTCCACCCTGTATGCAGATATTGCCGTTCGGCGGCCATCTTTTTGTGGGCTATGGCTGCCTGACCTCTATCTTCTGTCGGTGGCCATTTTCTTAGAGCCCACATTATCTTCCATACAGACGTTTTTGGCAACCATTTTGTGAGAGCCTCCGGCCTCTAGGGTGCGTTACACTGGCGCGAAAATTCACACCGGAAGTGCTGATAAAAGAAGCAGACTGACACAGCAGCAAGGGGACAGCATCACAGGCGCAGCATAGCAGTACCTATCCAGGGTGGTGAGTCCTCTGGGTAACCCAGCATCTCTGCAGCGCAGGAGGGTGGCCTATTGATATCTTGCCTGGAGCCCTGTGAGTGTCAGCGTGTGGTCAGCATGGCATCTGAGCCAGATGTCTTCTCCCCTGAAACACCAGATTTAGCAGCTGGTGTCCCTGAGGTGTCTATGGACGCTATGTCGGCAATCCTAGAGGCGTTTGCTGCCAGGGTGGAAGCAGCACACGGGAATACAGGGGGTAATAAACGCCCCCGTCCCCTGCAATCTTCTGGGGATATTTCTGATGCAGAACCAGGTCCAGCTACGGCTCATGGCCCAGATTCTGATGCATCAGAGACTGCAGACCGTGACCGATCGGACAGTGAGGAGGACTCCAAGTCCAGGTCAGTACGCGAGACGGCTTTGGTATCTGACCTTATTACTGCAGTGCGGGATACGCTAAAGTTGGAAAGGACTGAAGAAGTAGCAGATACTCCAGTCCCCTTTGGGTTTCGTAAACCTGCCCGCACTGCTAAGGTGTTCCCTTGTGTGTCTTATTTTGACAAACTCTTATACAAGGAATGGGAGAACCCACTGAGGGTCTTTACAGCCCCAAAGAGGTTTGCAGTACGGTACCCCTTTGAGGAGAGTTTTCTGAAGATATGGACCTCTCCCCCTATAGTGGACCCTTCGGTGTCCAGACTTAATAGAGCCACCACTATTCCAGTAGAAGTGGCTCCTGTTTTTCAAGGACCCTGTGGATAAGAAGGCTGAAGCACTCGCTCGCTACCTATACTCAGTGGTAGGCTCGGCAGTACGCCCGGCATTGGCGGGGGCCCTAGTGTCTCAGACACTTACTGAATGGGCAAAATTGCTACTCCAGGGGTTAAAGGAGCGAGATGCTCCTCCTAATGAGATAACTTTGGCCGACCAGTTGGTCCAGGGCCTTAAGTTTGTCTGCGAGTCAGACATGGATACTATTCCCCTGCTGTCAAAAGCTTCGGTTTATGCAGTAGCAATACGCCGCCTGATCTGGCTAAAGGGCTGGTCTGCGGACCAGACTTCCAAGAAAGCCCTATTGGATCTGCCTTTTAAGGGCGACAGACTTTTTGGGGCTTCTCTGGATGACATCATCAAGGATGCCACAGGAGGTAAAAGCACTTTGCTTCCCCAAACTAGCAAGGGTAAGGGACCACGCCAAGGGCAAGGGCCCTCCTTTACTGCACGTAAGCGTTTTTTTCGCCCCCTTAAGGCGACAGGGAAAAGACCCCAGGCCGATAAAGCGCCTGCCCAAGGACAAAAGCGTCCTTGGTCCCGCAGACCCAACAAGCCTGTGGACAAATCTGCGTCCACATGAAGGTCCGCCCCCACCCAGCTCTCGGGTGGGGGGACGTCTTCGCAAATTCGCGACTCAGTGGACTGCTCTAGTCTCCGACAGGTGGGTTTGCGAAGTAATCTCCTCAGGCTACAAGATAGAATTTCTCTCTTGTCCACCAGACAGATTCATCACCTCCAATCTCCAGCTACTACCGACCCGTCGGGAGGCCCTGTATGGGGCGGTCCAGGGTCTACTGGAACGCGGGGTAGTTATTCCAGTTCCAGAACAGGAACGGGGTCAGGGTTTTTACTCAAATCTGTTCATTGTGCCAAAGAAGGAGGGGGTTCGTCCAATCTTGGATCTCCGAGCCCTCAATTGCTTTGTGAAGTTACAAAGATTTCGGATGGAGTCGGTTCGATCCGTAGTCACGGCTCTCCATCCGGGGGACTTTCTGGCCTCCTTGGACATCAAGGACGCATACCTGCATGTCCCCATATACTCCAGACACCAGAGGTTTCTGCGATTTGCTATCGGGAAGAACCACTACCAGTTTGTGGCCCTCCCATTTGGCCTTGCCTCAGCACCCAGGACGTTCACCAAGGTTCTCGCTCCGATTCTGGCACTTCTAAGACAGCGGGGTATCGCTATCACTGGTTACTTGGACGACCTTCTGCTGAAGGCCCCTTCAAGCTCAGAATTAGAGGTAAGCGTGTCCATTACCTGTCAGACTCTTCGAGACTGTGGTTGGATACTAAACACGCAAAAGTCAGTATTGGTGCCCACTCAACGCCTAGTGTACCTGGGGTTGATTCTGGATTCCTCAGAGGCAAAGGTATTCCTCCCTGTGGAGAAGTTGCTGACCCTCCGGGCTGCAGTACGGCAGCTGACTTCCAGGAATTGGTCGTCACTCCGTTTTTGCATGCGAGTGTTGGGCCTCATGGTAGCCTCCTTCGAGGCGGTCCCATATGCTCAATACCACACTCGAGTGTTACAGAAGGAAGTTCTGTCCAGATGGAACAGATGCCCTTCATCTCTGGATTATCAAATCCGAGTGAGCCACCTAGTCAGGATGCAAGGGCGTCCAGTCAGGATCCAGTCAGACAACGCCACAGCAGTGGCATATGTCAATCATCAAGGAGGAACAAGAAGCTCAGCTGCAGCATCGGAGATCGCTCGCATCCTGAAGTGGGCAGAGAAGAGCGTACCGGCACTGTCGGCCGTGTACATTCCGGGTGTGGAAAACTGGCAGGCGGACTACCTGAGCCGCCAGATGCTGGACCAGGGAGAATGGTCCTTACACCCGGAGGTGTTCCAACTCCTCTGCCAAAGATGGGGCACACCAGACGTAGATCTTCTGGCTTCCCGACTCAATCGGAAGGTATTGAGGTTTGTGGCCCGGTCAAGAGACCCATGGGCAGACGCAACGGACGTGTTGGTAGCATCGTGGGGTCAGTATCGGCTAATCTATGCCTTCCCTCCCTTAAGGCTTCTTCCTCTTCTGCTCCGCAGAGTGGAGGCAGAGGGAATTCCAATGATCCTAATCGCTCCAGATTGGCCTCGGCGTCCTTGGTACGCCGATCTAGTACGTCTGGTAGCAGACGTCCCCTGGCGCCTACCACTACGGAAGGACCTGCTATCGCAAGGTCCCATAATCCATCCTGCTTTACAGTCATTGGCTTTAACGGCATGGCTGTTGAGAACCAGGTACTGAGAGACCGGGGCCTGTCAGACTCAGTAATCTCTACTATGAGAAGTGCTCGAAAACCGTCCTCTAGGAAGGTCTATCACCGCACTTGGAGGGCCTACATCTCCATGTGTGAGGAAATGAAATGGCATCCGCGTACCTATTTGGTTTCCAGAATCCTGCTGTTTTTACAGCATGGGGTAGACCAAAGGCTTGCCCTAAGTACGATTAAGGGACAGATATCTGCCCTGGCTGTCTTTTTTTCAGCGACCCCTGGCGACTCACTCTCTCTCGTGAGTACATTTGTGCAGGGGGTTCGACATGTGGCCCCTCCGGTCCGCCCCCCGTTACCTCGGTGGGACTTGAACCTGGTCCTCTCGGTGCTTCAGAAGGCACTGTTTGAGAATATTAGAGATATTCCCCTGTTGACACTTTCTCAGAAGGTGGTCTTTTTGGTGGCTGTTACGTCAGTTAGACGAGTCTCTGAGCTGGCAGCCCTGTCCTGCAAGGCTCCCTATTTGATTTTCCACAAGGATAAGGTGGTGCTGCGGCCGCAGCCTTCCTTTCTTCCGAAAGTCGTTTCGGCTTTTCATCTCAACGAAGACATTGTACTTCTATCCTTGTGTCCTCAGCCGTCGAATCCTAAGGAGTCGGCGTTGCATTCCTTGGACGTTGTCCGAGCTTTGAGAGTATACATATCTGCTACTTCCCTGTTCCGGAAGTCAGACTCACTGTTTGTTTCGGTGGCTGGTCCCAAGAAGGGCCAAGCAGTCTCATCGGCCACCATCTCTAGGTGGATCCGACAGATAGTAATCCAGGCTTACACCTTAAAGGGTCAGGCGCCCCCCTTTCCTGTCACGGCGCATTCGACCAGGGCAATAGGTGCCTCTTGGGCTTTCCGACATCAAGCGTCTGTTTCCCAACTATGTAAAGCGGCGACTTGGTCGTCCGCTCACACTTTCACAAAATTCTACAAAGTTGATGTAGGTGCATCTTCAGATGCCTCTTTCGGCCGCAAGGTTTTGCAGGCGGCTGTTTAGAGTTGCAACTCATCCGTTGGAGGAGTGTTGTTTTGTGTTTTGGGGTGAAGTTTTTATGCTGTTACCACCCCTCGTTTTTTCTCTGACACTGCTTTGGGACGTCCCACTTTGTCAATAGAGAAGCTGTGTCGGTCCATGGACGAAAGAGTAAATAGGATTTTTTACTCACCGTAAAATCCTTTTCTCTGAGTCCATGGACCGACACAGCACCCACCCCTCCTTTTAAGTTTGTACTGCTTTTTGACTAACTGATCTGCGATGTGCAGACTGAGAGGGTATACCCAGAGGGTCCGCCCCCTGGGCGGTACTGTAGAAGGTGTGATGCAACACTTTTTACAAGTTTTTCTGCCTAGTCACTCCTAATTAACGGATAATACCCACTTTGTCAATAGAGAAGCTGTGTCGGTCCATGGACTCAGAGAAAAGGATTTTACGGTGAGTAAAAAATCCTATTTTTTCTAACTGATGTTAATTGTAATTTCGCAATGTTTTGGTAGTGATCTCCCATTGAATCTTTTAATATATATGATTTAAATTTACACACTTTTTTGGGAAACACGATTTAGTTATTTTTTTGGGGGGTTGTTATCTGTCCCTTTTTTTGTCAGTCAAATGTATCTGCTTACTCCAAAGCTAGATTTTAGATTTTTACAAATACACATAGTCAAGTATGAACTTAAAGAAAAATAACATTTATTCATGTTTGAACTAAAATAAAGAGAAGGCAGCGCTGGAGAAGCTGCTGCCATTTGTGCATCCCAGGGACCCCAGAGCACACAGCAACCCTGTGTGGACACTAAAATTGGGAGCTTGAGAAGGCCAACATTCCTGAACACAATCTGATGCTGGCCTCCCAGAGGTCAGGAACAGCAGCAGGTGATATATATGTCCCAAGTGTGTGGTACTACAACAGGCTGCCTTCTGTCCGGCCACAATGAAGCAAAGCCATCACTTCCTCGTCTTCCTGGCAACCTTCCCTGCAACCTTTCCTGAAGCCTTCCCTGCAGCCTTCCTTCTTCGTTTGGCTGGAGGCTGGGCCACTGGAGGGGTACTCCTGTCAGGAGGAGGTGGAGGAGAAGGGGGTGGCGCAGAAGAACAAGGTGGAGGTGGAGGAGAAGGGGGTGGGGCGGAAGAAGAATGTGGAGGTGGAGGAGGAGGTTGAGGTTGGGACAGTTGTGCCACCTCACAAATGGCGGTATTGGGGGTAATTTTTCCATCACCCCCTTGTTGAGCAAGGTGATGAGCAGGGGCTCGCATAGGAGGCGTTGCTCCATGCTCATCACCTTGAACTTTGCCTCCACTAGGCCGGCAATGGCCTCTTCAGGGGATGGTGGGCTCTTTGAGGGTGGCGTGGGCCTCTTTAATAAGGGCCATTGCTGCCTCACTGGTGGTCCTGTCCCTCCTGCCTTTTTTTGGGAAGCCGGATGGGAGGCACCTGGGATCTGGTGCTTCTCCTTTGCCCTGCCACCTCCTGGCTGCCACTGGGCCCTGCCACCTCCTGGCTGCCACTGGGCCCTGCCACCTCCTGGCTGCCACTGGGCCCTTCCTCCTCCTGCCTGACAGTTTCCAGACCCTCCTCCTGGCTGATTTCATCCTGTGTATGAAAAAGGGACATAGTTTAATATGTTGTTTTAATCTTTGCATCAAACTTTATAAACATGATTGAAGCAATTAGAATGTAAATCCAGAAATCATTTTTTATAATTTACACCTACATCAGATTGACTATTTAGCACCCAATTAAGTGCAGACTAATGTCACAATATTTCGGGTTCCACAAGTGAAATCAAGATCTCGAATGTTTCTCATCTTGACATATTTGTCAAATATTTAATTTTAGCCCAATACATTTTCATTTAATACTATACCTGGCTCCAGATGGCCAAATCAGGATCATCCAGGATGGCTGCCTCCTCTTGCTCTAGAGAAGGCTCAGGTTGGCTGCAGGGAAGTCTGGGGGGAAGAGTGGAGAGCGATGGCCTTGCCTCAATGTGGTCATCCAGGAAGGACATCCTGCTGTAGTACCACAAAATCGGAACATACACATCACCTGCTGCTGCTCCTGACCTCTGAGAAGCCAGGACCTTAGAGCGTTCAGTCCTGTAGGTTCCTCTCAAGCTCCCAATTTTAGTGTCCACTTGTTTTGCTGTGGCTGTGGGCACCTTGGTCTGCACAAATGGGAGCAGCTTCTCCAGCGCTGCTTTTCTCACCCCTCTTTTTTTTTATGGATGGGGTTTTTCGTCTCCCACAGAGCGGGCAGCTCCCTTACCCGGTCAATAAATTCCGCCAGGAACTCTTTGTCGCTAATAAAGACATTCATATTGTATCTGCAAGTTTAAGAAATAATATATAACTAATGTGAGGCAAACAGTCTAACCTCCTTAACATCGTAGTCACCATATATATCCTACAACATTCTCAAAACAGTATAGGCCAACAATTTGTACAAGTCACAAAATCACATACCTTCGTTCGCACGTCCGTCACTTGAACTCCTCTCTCCGCACACTGAACGTACTATAGTCACATGTGTGTTTGCTATATACACACCACGCATGCGTCAAAATTCGAACACGTCGCTCCGCACACGTCGCCCGCCCATGACGTTCTAACAACATCTTTTCCCCGCCCCTTCTCTTTCGGCGCGCAGACAGATATGGCGGAGTTACAGCAGGTGTCTGATAATTGCGCAACTAACGAGGAGGAGACAAGCCCAGAGACCGAGGAAACGTCACGATCAAGGAGGAGATTCAAGGCATCGAATATGTCTTTTGCCGAGATGGCGGAGATGGTGGACATCTTGCTCAAGTCTGATTATGACGCAAAGCATGGGCCGTATAGCAAACCCAATAGAAGGAAGGCCAAAATCCTCACTAAAGTCGTGAAGAGTCTGAAGACGAATTTCGGGGTGAAACGCTCAAATGAGCAGCTCAGAAAGAGGTGGTCAGACCTCAAACTGAGGGAGCCAGAGCAGTTAAGGAGCATTAAGAGTGCTCGCTAAAAGTAAGTAAAATGTACACTTTTATGCTATTAATCCTTTTCTAAACTGACATGTTGCTGATTTTTTTTATTTTTTATTATTGGACTCCCTTCCAAAATGTTATATTTTGAACTTGGTTGGGCACAGTAATCGTTCGTAACGTTACAGACACTTCGTTCGGCCACTATCCGCTGTTTTGGATTATTTTACAGCCACAAAAGTAATTAGACATCTGCCATTTTTTGTGAAATTTGGGGCACAAAGTTTTAGGCTAGATGATGTGTTTGTAAAGAGAATGAAATGCAAACTTTTGTCAGTGTAAAGGAGAGGACACTCAGCAGCTGCTTCCACATCTGTACTTTGGAGCACTATAGTGTGGGCCACCAGACCCGCCTTTTTTGGGTGTCCCACACAGGTGCTTCAGAGAATTTTTGTGTTGCCTACATGTCTAAAAAATGACAGACAAAGGTGAATACTAAGCATATTCTTGGTCAGAAATAATGCATTCATCTTTAACCACTTGACAACTGGGCACATAACCCCCTTCCTGCCCAGGCGAAATGTCAGGTTTCAGCGCCGTCACGCTTTGACAATTGCGCGGTCGTGGCTCCCAAACAAAATTGACGTCCTTTTTTTCCACAAATAGAGCTTTCTTTTGGTGGTCTTTGATCATTTCTGCGGTTTTTATTTTTTGCGCTATAAACAAAAATAGAGCGTCAATTTTGAAAAAAAACACAATATTTTTTAATTTTTGCTATAATTAATATCCCATTTTTTTTTAAAAAAAAACTATTTTTTTCCTCAGTTTAGGCCGATACGTATTCTACATATTTTAGATTAAAAAAAAAATCGCAATAAGCGTATAGTGATTGGTTTGTGCAAAAGTTATAGCGCCTACAAATTAGGGAATAGAATTATGATTTTTTTAAAATTTTTTTATTTATTTTTTTTACTAGTAATGGCGTCGACCTGCGTTTTTTTTTTTTTTGTGACTGTGACATTACGGCGGACACATCGGACACTTTTGACACATTTTTGGGACCATTCACATTTATACAGCGAACAGTGCTAAAAATATGCACTGATTAGTGTATAAATGTGACTGGCAGGGAAGGGGTTAACCACTAGGGGGCGATCAAGGGGTTAATATGTTCCCTGCTAGATGTTCTTACTGTGGGGGGGAGGGGACTGACTGGGGGAGGTGACTGATGGTTGTCCTTATGTACAAGGGACACACCATCCGTCTCCTCTCCCCGACAGGACGTGGATCTCTGTGTTTACACACAGAGATCCACGTCCCTGGCTCTGTGACAGCCGATCGCTCGTACCTGGCGGACATCGCGGCCGCCAGGCACGCGCATCGGCACTCGCCTGACACGGCGGGCACAGTTTTTCCCCGACGCGCGCCCGTGGTGGCGCGCATCGCGGAAGTAAATAAGAGGACGTCCATAGACGTCCTATCAGCAATTGACGACCGCTTTGCGGACGTCTTTTGCTTATAGCCCAGGCGCAAAGTGGTTAACTTCCGCCCAAACACACACTTGTACCCCACTTCCAAGCAATTTAGCCTGTTTTTTGGTTTAACATAGAGAATTTCTGTGTGATAACTCTACCTTTTGTTTGATTCTCATAGGGGAGAGAAGACTGGGAGGAGGACACTCCAGGGAGCACAAGAACCCCACAGCTTCACAACAACCCCAAACTCCCAAAGACCAACAACTTAAAGATGTGGAGGAAGTTGAGGTGGAGGAAGGAGAAGTGCAGGAAGGAGAGGTGGATGACGTTGTGGAACTGGTCACCACAACAGGTCAGTATCTGTCACCACAGCTTCAGGTAAGAGAGGTAGGCCTGCAGAGTTATAATACCTTTTTATTTTGTTTTTAGGGGATGTGAATGTTGGGGTGAAGGATAGTACAGGTTTCTCTGCTGACAGTGCCCTCCGCCTCATCCAGCAAGTGATGGAATGTAGCACGGAACTGGACAAAATTAAAGAAAGAATACATGTGATGGATCAAACATTTAAAGACATTCTCGATGTATTGGGGAGAATTCAATAAGGCATCCCAACCCCCTTTTTTCTCATGTTTGTTTTTCAACTTTTAAAAAACTTTTTGACAGTCAAACCAGCCAAAAATTTAATCTGCACACAGTGTTGTCAACATGTGCTATCTGCCATCAGGGGATATCCATGTACGTCTTTTGGGGGTGCAACCCCTTCCTCGTATCTAAAGTAGGTGAACTGAGGAAGGGGTTGCACCCCCAAAACACGTCCATTGATCACCCCTGATGGCAGATAGCACATGTCGACAATAGGGATCAGGAGTCTAAAATCCCTATAGGAAAATTATCCCAATTGTGTGCATATTCAATTTTTGGCTGGGCAAGGGGTGGCAGGACCCCATATTAGGACGGGCACATAGAGACATATAGTTTGTGTAAGTGAATGTCTCAGATTGCTCCGAGGTATCCAATTTTGTAATTTTTGGAATGCAACTGTTGTTTTTGTATTTTCCTAAGAAAACAATTGCCGGTTTGTGGCCAGGCAAACAAAAAATGTAAAATTTAAAAAAGGTGTGTGTATTTGCACATAGTAAAAGATTTGAACACAAACAACGTGTAGCTTCTTTTTCTAATATGCTCTAACCTTATTTCGTAAATTTTTAAAGGTTAATAGTGAAATGGTTGGTATTTACTAAAGGAAAATACACTTGTCACTACAAATGCACTAAGACAAACTAGGAGACAGGAAACCAACAAAAGTTAGAAGTTTAAACAAGATTTTTTTCTTTTTCGTACATCACGGGACACAGAGCGACTTAGTCATTACTAATGGGTTATATAGATACCTTCAGGTGCTGGCACTGGCAACTTCCAAAACCGGAAGTACCCTCCCCTATATAAGCCCCTCCCATCCGGGAGCACCTCAGTTTTTTGCCAGTGTCTAAGGTGTTGGCCAAAGAGTAACATGTGTTTTCACTGGGCTTGCGTACAGGTTCTTTTATGGGCCTTAGTAAGCTGTTCCGGATCCGACCAAAAAAGCTTCATAGCTAAACGGTCGGTACCCGGGCCTTGCAACAGAAGAGCAAGGTTTTGCCTGTAATGCCTCTCTTAGGAGGGCTGGACCCTGGGATCCAGAGCTCTGGTCATACCCACGACCAAGATGTTGTCTGTGCAGGGTGCTATACAGATCCAGGGGAGTGGAATCCTTGGGAACCCGGTCCCTGAAGGTTTAAATACAATGCCTGCCGTGAGAGGTGAAGTTTGGGCTTCTGTGGACCAAACAAAGTCCTGCGGCGGGGAACAGGTAAGTGGGGGCCCCCAGGAACTTGGTTCTATTGGGGGACCCCCAAGCCTAATTTGTCTTTCTGTCTGTTACTTAACGGTATTCCCGCTAATATCTGTGCATGTCTGTAACTACTGGAAAATGTAAAATTTTAATAGTAGTCAAGAAAAAAAAAAAAAAAGAGACCGCGGTACCTGTGTTAAACCACTAGAGGCCGCTGTGGTCCATTTTTCTTGTCATGTGGATCTTTGGCTTTTTCAAGTCAAAAGATCCTGGAAGTTGGTAAGTTTCTCTGTGGGAATCCACTTCCTCTGCCCTGTTGCTGCGCTCATCCACCGCACAGGCCCTCCGGCAAAAAGGGCCCTGGCTCCTAGTCCCTGCTTGTTTTCAAAAAAGAGCGCCGAAGGCGCACGGGCGCGCGGGCGCATGCATGCGCCTCCTATGAAAGGAAAGGGGCGGGGCGGGTGGATGACGCTCGATGCGCGCCGCGGCGCTTCTGCGCATGTGCAGGCGTCCCAGCATGGATAAAAGACACAGTACAAGTGTCAGCTGGATGCAAGCAGAGCTAGCAACAAAACGGTGGCACACAGAGGCGGTTGATGCAGGCATCCCCATAGAAAGACACTTTAGTGGACACCAGCTGGTATATAGCAGCAACTGTGTTAGACTATTACCAGTAAAATTGGTGTATGACGACGGGAATACCTCAGCTTTGTGCTTGAAGGATATGTCGTCCAGACGCTCTGGAAATAAGTCTTCCAAGAAGCCAAAGGGGTCTCCATCAGGCTCTGAGGATTTTGGGCATGCTTGTACTGCACCAATCTCCCCTGAAATTTCAGAGGTTAGTAGCCGTAGGAACCCCGCAGGAGTACCTGGTGCTGCGGCTGTCCCCAGTCCACCCACCTGCTCCTCTGTATATATAACAGAGGAGGTTTTTTCCTCCGCTCTGGGAGGATTGGAAGAGAGATTAACAGCATTGATCGCTGCTTCCCTGTCACAGGGAAAGTGCGTCCGATCTCCGTCTCCTCCTTCAGAGTGCCTGTTAGTGGAGGAACAGCCCCACACAGAGATCGACCTGCCTGAAGGGGATCAGGATGAGGTTGATTCGGTTATGGAGGAATCAACAGTGGAAGAACCTTTCTCAGCATCTCAGGCTGAAAGATTATGGGTTCAGTCTCTAACTAACATGGTCCGATCAGCATTTAAAATGCCTCTTGCGGAGCCATCAACCACTACTGTCTCCTCGCTGGGGTCGCTGAAAGCTCCCCAGACTGTCTGTTCCTTCCCAATCCACCCTTTATTGGAAGGGCTTATTTACCAGGATTGGGAGCATCCTGATAAAATATTTACTCCCCCCAAGAGATTTCCGGTGATCTATCCCATGGAGGATAAGTTCATAAAAAAATGGAGGGTCCCTACAGTGGACGCAGCCATCTCTTGTGTGAATAAATCACTGACATATCCAGTAGATAATGTCCCAATGTTCAAAGACCCAATAGATAAAAAATTGGAGTCTTTACTAAAATCTGCTTTCTCTACAGCAAGCATGGTGACACAACCTGCAGTAGCAGCGATTGGGGTCTGCCAAGCAGTGAAGGATCAGTTGAAACAAGTCTTAAGGGACTTACCAGATCAGCAGGCTCTTGCCCTAGCTGACCTACCTAGAGCCTTGTGTTTTGCGGTGGACGCCATAAAGGATACAATCCAACAGGCCTCCCGCTTTACGCTGTCTGTAGTACATATGCGTAGGCTTCTCTGGCTCAAAAACTGGTCTGCTGAAGCTCCCTGTAAGAAATTGCTGATTAGCTTCCCATTTCATGGAGAACGCTTATTTGGAGAAGATCTGGACAAGTATATCCAGAAAATTTCTGCCGGTAAAAGTACACTCTTGCCGGTTAAGAACAAGGGTAGAAGTCCTTCTTTTAAGAGGCCTACTTCTCCAGTCCCTGGCACATCGGCTGTGAAACAGTTCCGACGGCCTCCGCGGTCAAATCCAGGAGGCAGAAATCAGGGACAATCACAGGGTAACAAGAAACCCTGGGTCAAGAGAGGTACGAAACCTCCCCCCAAGTCATGAAGGGTTGCCCCCACTCAATCGGGTGGGGGGAAGACTTCAGTTGTTCACAGAGACCTGGCGGGACACCATCCGAGACAGATGGGTGATTTCCGCAGTAAGTCTGGGATACAAGCTGGAGTTAAAAGACACTCCTCCTGCCCATTTTATGAGGTCAAATGTGCCAAGCGATCCCCAGAAGAGAGCATCCCTCCTTCTGGCACTAGAACAACTATTGCTCCAAGGTGTAATCATGAAGGTTCCCTTGGAAGAAAGCGGGTTCGGGTTTTACTCGAACCTTTTCACAGTCCCCAAACCAAATGGGGACGTGAGGCCCATATTAAATCTAAAAGGGCTAAACAAATTCCTACATATCAGGACTTTTCGGATGGAGTCGATCCGATCGGTGGCCATCGCCCTACAAGGGCAGGAATGGTTAGCCTCGATCGACATAAAGGATGCTTATCTGCATATTCCCATCTTTCCGGCCCACCAGAAATTTCTACGCTTTGTAGTAGAAGGGCGCCATTTTCAGTTCAGAGCCTTACCTTTCGGTCTGGCCACAGCACCACGAGTGTTCACAAAAATTCTGGCCCCACTATTGGCCAATCTAAGAACACAGGGTGTAATGATAATGGCATATTTAGACGACCTGCTACTAATAGATCACTCAGTGGAAAAACTGGAAGTAGCTATTCACGAGACAATCAAGTATCTGGAATATCACGGTTGGATTATCAACCGAGACAAGTCAGCTCTAAGACCAGTCAAAAGTCTGGAATACTTGGGGCTAAGGCTGGATTCAAATCAGAGAAAGATTTTCTTACCTCCAGAGAAGGTGTCGTCTTTGAAAGATTTGACCCACTTAGTGGGTACAAAAAGAAAACCATCCATACGCCTGTGCATGAGGCTGCTGGGAAAAATGGTGGCTTCATTCGAAGCAGTACCCTACGGTCAATTCCATTCAAGGAACTTGCAGAGGGCCATACTGTCAGCCTGGAAAAAAAAAAAAGTTCAGGCTTTAGACTTACCAATGTCCCTGTCCCCTTCCGTTCGCAAGAGCCTCCATTGGTGGTTGGTGCCCCAGAATCTGGAAAAAGGGAAACCCTTCAGTCCGGTTTCTTGGAAGGTGGTCACTACAGATGCCAGCCTCATAGGCTGGGGGGCAGTACTGGAGCAATGGTCTCTCCAGGGCAAGTGGTCAGAAGCAGAGAAGGCCCTGCCCATCAATCTCTTAGAGATACGAGCAGCCCGGTATGCCCTAGTAGCATGGACATCCAAACTCCAAGGGTCCCCTGTCAGAATTCAATCAGACAATGCCACAGCAGTGGCATATATCAATCACCAGGGTGGCACCAGGAGTCGTGCAGCCCAGAGGGAAGCGAATTGCATCCTGGAATGGGCAGAAAGATATGTCCCAGCCATATCCGCGGTTTTCATCCCAGGAGTGGAAAATTGGAGAGCGGACTTTCTAAGTCGCCAACAATTATTCCCGGGGGAATGGTCTCTTCACCCCGAGGTTTTCCAGGCAATATGCCAGCGGTGGGGAACACCGGATGTAGATCTGCTAGCATCCAGATTCAACGCAAAGGTGGACAGATTTGTGTCTCGCACAAGGGATCCCCTAGCTTGCGGCTCGGATGCCCTAGTGTTCCCTTGGGATCAGTTCAAGCTGATATATTCATTCCCACCGCCACAATTGTTACCGCGATTAATCCGCAGAATCAGGGTAGAAAAGAAACCAGTGATTCTGGTGGCTCCAGCGTGGCCCCGAAGAGCATGGTACGCGGAGATCGTAAAGATGTCAGTGGGGAGTCCTTGGACCCTCCCACATCGTCCGGACCTGCTTTCGCAGGGACCGATATACCACCCTTCCTTACAATCCCTAGGTTTGACGGCCTGGCTATTGAAGCCCACATTCTAAAAAAGAGAGGTCTCTCTAATCCTGTGGTATCTACCATGATCAATGCCAGGAAGCCCCGGTATCCAGGCAGATCTATTATAGGATCTGGAAGGCGTACATCGCGTGGTGTGAGGCCAAGAAATGGCATCCGCGTAAGTACATAATAGGTAGGATCCTGGACTTCCTACAGTGGGCTGTAGATAGGAAGCTTGCCTTGAGTACTATCAAGGGTCAGATTTCGGCCTTGTCAATATTTTTTCAAAGGCCCTTGGCTTCGCATTCACTAGTCAAAGCTTTCATACAAGGAGTGATGCGTATTAGCCCTCCGGTTAGTATTCCCATATGTCCATGGGACTTAAACCTGGTTCTGTCGGTTCTACAGAAACAACCATTTGAACCATTGCAGCACATTTCCTTGGTTCTTCTCACCAGGAAATTGATTTTCTTAGTAGCCATTTGTTCGGCTAAAAGAGTATCGGAATTAGCCGCCTTGTCCTGTAAGGAGCCATATCTGGTTGTCCATAAGGACAGAGTAGTATTACGTCCTCATCCAGCCTTTCTTCCTAAGGTGGTATCGAGGTTTCATTTGAACCAAGATGTGGTTCTTCCTTCTTTTTTTCCCAAACCTACCTCGGTAGAGGAAAAGTTATTGCATTCTTTGGATGTAGTAAGAGCAGTTAAAGCTTATCTAAAAGCCACTGCTCAGATTTGTAGAACGGATACTTTGTTTGTTCTGCCGGAAGGCCCCAGAAAGGGTCAGGCAGCAGCAAAATCTACTTTAGCCAAGTGGATTAGACAGGTCATAATACAAGCCTATGGCTTGAGAAGGAGACCGCCTCCATTCAAAGTTAGGGCGCACTCCACAAGAGCAGTTGGAACTTCATGGGCAGTGCATCACCAGGCCTCCCTGGCTCAAGTCTGTAAGGCCGCAACATGGTCTTCAGTACACACGTTTACTAGATTCTACCAGGTAGACGTTAGAAGTCAGGAGGATGTCGCCTTTGGGCGCAGTGTGTTGCAGGCCGCAAAAGATCCTCATGCCTGATGGCGCCCAGCTTATGTATAGTGTATCCCTCCCCTCATTTGGCATTGCTTTGGGACGTCCCATTAGTAATGACTAAGTCGCTCTGTGTCCCGTGATGTACGAAAAAGAAAAAGGGATTTTTATAACAGCTTACCTGTAAAATCCTTTTCTTGGAGTACATCACGGGACACAGAGCTCCCACCCCTCTTTTTGGGACACTTATTGCTTTGCTACAAAACTGAGGTGCTCCCGGATGGGAGGGGCTTATATAGGGGAGGGTACTTCCGGTTTTGGAAGTTGCCAGTGCCAGCACCTGAAGGTATCTATATAACCCATTAGTAATGACTAAGTCGCTCTGTGTCCCGTGATGTACTCCAAGAAAAGGATTTTACAGGTAAGCTGTTATAAAAATCCCTTTATTTGGATCGTTAGACAGCAATCTTTAGACATAGCCTGGCATAGGAATTGCCCCCCTACCCGTGAAATAGTCCATGTATTTGTCCTGAACCTCACGGGCATTTTGGGGGGGCAAGCCAGCACGGGCAGATTCCAGGCCCGGCAGGGGATTATCAGGGGAAAGTCCAGCCTCTGGCAAAACTGAGGCCATATATGAATTTGATTTGCGGCAAAGAAAATTGTGTAGCACACAGCAGCATAACACTACATAGTTTATTTTGTAGTCCGCCAAGTGGATGAAAGTCATAAAAAGGCGGAACCGGCTGGCCATTTATGCCGAAGGCATTTTCAGCGACTCTTCGGCCCCTGGCCAGCCGGTAATTGAACACCCTCTTCTCTGGGGTCAGGGTCCTCTGAGGAAATGGCCTCATAAGATGTGGTCCGAGCCCGAAGGCTTCATCAGCCAAAAAAACAAAGGGGAGTCCTTCAATATTCCCTGCATCCGGTGGCAATGCAAGGTCGCCACTCTGGAGACGGAGGGCAAACTCCGTCTGGATGAAGGATCCCGCATCGGACATCCGGCCATTCTTCCCTACATCAACATAGACGAATTCATACCGTGCTGACACCACCGCCATCAGCACAATGCTATGAAACCCCTTGTAGTTGTAGTAGTAGGACCCAGAGCGGGGTGGCGGCACGATGCGGACGTGCTTCCCGTCTATAGCACCACCGCAGTTGGGGAAGTCCCACCGCGTGGCAAACTCCGATGCCACAGTCTGCCATTCCTGTGGCGTGGAAGGAAGCTGTGGAGTCAAACAAGATGAAAAAATATTAGAATACACAAATCAAACATTACAAGTATATTCTACGAAAATACATTAGAGGCCAACATCAAGCAAAGTCTACGTTTATTAAGGTGTTTTTAAATAAGTATAATGGAAGGCTCATGTATCATATTCATCACCCCCTATGATGGTCCATTAATAAATTTATAATGGGGAGGGGGGGAGATGTGTTTGGCCACAGGATAGCATTGCAGTGGCGGTGCGTCCAGAGTGGGCGCTGGAGCACTGCCCCCTCTCTCCTGTGCCCGTCACTCAGAACAATACATAGGTTCATGCCTTGCATTAACCTATGTATTGTCTATGCCGCCCACTATTCAGGTGGATGGTCCCCTGTTAAGTGACCGACCATGAAGAACTGCGGCATTTATGGGCTTAAAATTGCATATCAGAAACAGTATGGAAAATTGTCTTGCACATTACAGCCTGAGGGATGTAATTGGCTTCAGAAAAGTTAAATAGGGGACGCGGGGGGGGGGGCATTCCTTGGGTAAACACTGACAGGCTGCTCTGCCAATCATGTTCACCAAGTCTGTTTAATGGTAACATGATTGGCTGATGCAACATCAAGGGAAGGAGAAGACATCAAGGACAGAAGAAGGATGGCGCTGACCACAAGAAGGTAAGTGCAGGGATGGGGGGAAACTGGCTGCATTGGAGGGAACAAAATGGCTGCATTGGAGGGAACAAAATGGCTGCATTGGAGGGGACAAATGGGGGCGTTTAATAGGCACCAGAGCAAAAAAGGAGGAAGTTTATTTCCTAAATTGGGGTTTGAACCCCCAAACATTTGGAGCAACAGGCGCCCCTGCTGGAATAGTTAGTGAAGGGAAATATGCATGGAGGAGAAAAAAGGGGCAATCTAAAGCTTCCAGCATGCATGGGGACAAAGGGGACATTCTCAGCATATTACAATCATGGTAATTAGGGAAGGATGAAAGAAATACAATACATTAGCATACATGTAATACATAAAATGTGATGTTAATGGAGAAAACTTACACTAATATAGTCCTCCTGCAGGACTTGTATAATGGCAGAACAGGTGTCTGGGATTATGAGGCCCAGAGCCTGGGGGGAGATGCCTGTCGTGAACTTCAAGTCCTGAAGACTTCTCCCTGTCGCCAGGTACCGTAAGGTGGTGATGAGCCTCTGCTCAGCACTGATGGCTTCCCGCATAACGGTGTCCTTCCTGGTAATGTAGGGGGACACCAAAGCCAACAGTTCCTGAAAAACGGGGTCAGACATCCGCAGAAAATTCCTGTAGTCCTCAGGATTATTCTCGACGATCTCCCACAGCAGAGGCATGTGGCAGAATTGGTCCCGCTGGAGCAACCAATTCTTGGTCCATGAACTCCTCCTCACACCATTCATGGACTGGTCTTGGTCCAAAACAAGCAGACCAACACCAAGCGCACGCACAGCACGAACTCGACGACGAGAACGTCCAGGCGACATGGCTAGGAAACGGTCGTCTTATCAGAACGTACAGAACGCACTTTAGAACAGCAAGGCCTATGAATAACGAACTGAAAATCAGAAACGAACAGGCAAGAATGCACTGTAAAACAGATACGACCTGCCTAGACGCCTTGAAAGTCAAGATACGAACCCACAAGCACAAACTGAACCGCAGAAAACGATCTGAAAAGTACGAAGACTGAAAAGCGCGAATCGTCTCTTCCCAAACTTTTACTTCACACGCGGTAACACGAGATCAGCAAAAGCAGCCCAAGGGGTGGCGCCAAGAAAAAAGATCTTCCCCTTTATAGTGCCGTCGTACGTGATGGACGTGACCGCGGAGAACAACGAGGAAATTGGGAAATGTCAGTGTGTACGCATGGAAAGCTTGACGAGAAAATCGACAAGCTTAACAAGAATCTCGTCGAAAAAAACGACGTGTTTTTTACAACGAGAAACTCGGTCGTGTGTACGAGGCTTTAAGGTTTGACCTCCTATTATATGGTTTTGGTAAATCTGAAGACAATCTGCAGAAAATCTAATAGGGTGTATGGGTCTTAACCACTTAACCACCGCCCACCGCCGAATAACGGCGGCAGGGTGGTTCCTTAACTCTGGGAGGGCATTATATAACATCCTCCCAGAATCGCGCCCCCTGGGGCGCGCACACGGGAGTCTCCGTGACCGCCGGGTCCAGAAGACCCGGCGGATCACGGTAAATCGGCGCTGATCGCGGAGCGATCACTTGTAAACAGACTGGCGTCATGTGATGATGCCGGTTCCTCTCTCCCCTCTCTGTACCGATCGGTACAGTATGAGAGGGAGGGGGAGAGAGCAGATGGCAGCAGCACTGTGGGCTGGATCTGTGACAATTGCAGTCACAGCTCCAGCCATCCATCCAGCCATCCCTACCCATACCCTGCCCATACTCCGCAATACCCTGCCCATACTCCGCAATACCCTGCCCATACTCCGCAATACCCTGCCCATACTCTGCAATACCCTGCCCATACTCTGCAATACCCTGCCCATACTCTGCAATACCCTGCCCATACTCTGCAATACCCTGCCCATACTCTGCAATACCCTGCCCATACTCTGCAATACCCTGCCCATACTCTGCAATACCCTGCCCATACTCTGCAATACCCTGCCCATACTCTGCAATACCCTGCCCATACTCCGCAATACCCTGCCCATACTCCGCAATACCCTGCCCATACTCCGCAATACCCTGCCCATACTCCGCAATACCCTGCCCATACTCCGCAATACCCTGCCCATACTCCGCAATACCCTGCCCATACTCCGCAATACCCTGCCCATACTCCGCAATACCCTGCCCATACTCCGCAATACCCTGCCCATACTCCGCAATACCCTGCCCATACTCCGCAATACCCTGCCCATACTCTGCAATACCCTGCCCATACTCCGCAATACCCTGCAATACCTTGACTCACCGCTACGATCGAAGCCAGGATTGTTTGTGTTTTTTTTTTGTTTTTTTTCAAGCTTCCCAGCCTACAGGTGAAATGTGGGGTCTTATTGACGCTATAACTTTCACAAAGACCAAATAATATACACCAATTTGTACTTATTTTTATAAAAGATATGTAGCAGTATAAATTTTGGCCAAAATGTATGAAGAAAAATTACTAATTTGCTAAATTTTATAACCAAAACAAAGATTTTTTTTTTTTTTTACAGAATTTCTTTTTTTCTCTTTATAGCGCAACAAACCAACCCAATGGTGATTAAATACCACCAAAAGAAAGCTCTATTTGTGTGGAAAAAAGGACAAAAATGTCATATGGGTACAGTGTTGTATGACTGAGTAATTGTCATTCAAAATGTGAGAGCACCGAAAGCTGAAAATTGGTCTGGTTATTAAGGGGGAGTGCCCAGTGGTCAAGTCAGAGTGTGCGTGTTTGTTTTTTTGTTGTTTTTTTTTAACAAACTTGTGTTTTTTCAATTGCTTTTATTTTTTTGATTTTTTTAATTTTTTTTAAGCCATTTATATTTGGAGCCTGTGAGTACAGCAGATCTTCTATTTTAATAGAAGGTCCACTTTAAATGTTGTGTATAGGTATACATCAGGTACAGTACTGAGGACTTCTGTAACACCATACTGGACAATTTTATTAGGCTATCTGAAAGCGTGCCAATTCCAATACTTTGGCATTAAAACTCATTTATATGCATGTTGTGGGATGTAGTTGCATTGTTTTATATTATTTAGACTTCTATTACAGTGATAGGTTCATGCTCTTTTGCATGGCTGGGACTATAAAATATATTGGTGACAAGTGATCTCAGTTCCTATGACCGTGTTTCTTTTTTGGCCTACAGTGTTTTTAAATGCTGCCCTATAAAACGTGAATAACCTCAGTGCTGCAATGGTAGGTTTGTAAGGGAGGCTCACTTGACCATGAATAGTCTGCTGCCAATCATATGCTTTCCATTTTGAGGTGCTAGGAATGTGATGGTGTAGGTTAGACAGTGTCAGTCATATGGCAGACCTCTGGAATGGAATGCTTGCACTTTTTTAGAACGAGAGTCTCCTATTGGTAATTAGAAGCCAAAGGCACAACTAATAATGCTATATTTAAATACTAATCATATAATTTTGTTTTCTACATTTAGTTATACTGTATAAATTGCACATTTTAGGTATTTGCGTCTTTGCTGCAGACAGACTTGTATCCCCGAAGTCCAGTTTAAAATGGAAGATTTTGTATTTTTTGCTTCTGTAGCCCAATACAATATTGTCTAAATGGCTGTATTCTGATGCCGAGTACAAGTGCCAAGGCAATACCTGTTTCGAAGGAAACAATCCTACTTCTGTTCTAGCAAAGACTGGGTCCCTATTGTTTCTTATGCCTCCCAGCACAAGAAATATTTGGCTGTTTCCCTGGTATTGTAAAAATCAAACTTTTTTTTTTTTTTTTTTCGTTCACAAAAAATGTCATTTTAAATAGTTTCATGGTGAACTGTATTCTTAGTGAAAGCATGTTCTATTGCATATAACTGGGTAACTCCAGGTAAACTTCAAAATGCACAGCTAAAATACATATACTGTATGTAAAATGTACTCCCTGTTCAGTCTTTCTGTTTGTAAACCTTATGATCCAGGAAGCCCTGTTAGCCGCTGCCTCATAAATAGACAGTTTTGTCTGCTTGCTGTACAGTGCATCCAGAAAGTATTCACAGCACTTCACTTTTTCCACATTTTGTTATGTTACAGCCCTATTCCAAAATTTATTAAATTCTTTATTTTCCTCAAAATTCTACAAGCCATAATAACAATGTGAAAGAAGTTTGTTTGAAATCTTTGCAAACGTATTAATAAAAAAAAAAAAAAAACGAAAAGATCACATGTACTTAAGTATTCACAGCCTTTGCAATGACACTCAAAAGTGAGCTCAGGTGCATCCTGTTTCCACTGATCATCCTTGAGATGTTTGGCACCTTTCACACTTGTGCGACTTGGGACTGCAAACTCGCATGACAAGTCATACCCCATGATTTCCAATGAGTACCATTCATATCTGTGCGACTTCAAGTCAGTCCTTGCACTACTTTTTTGTCTGACTTTGATGCGACTTGAGGTCCATAGACCTCAAGGTTACACAGGCATTGCTTCAAGTCACGGCAAGGTCGCTTGACTACTACAACTTGATAGGAGTCTACCTGTGGTAAATTCAGTTGATTGGACATGATTTGGAAAGGCGCACACACCTGTCTATGTAAGGTATTACAATGATGTCAAAAGTGTCCGATGTGTCCGCCATAATGTCGCAGTCGCAATAAAAATCGCTGATCGCCGCCATTACTAGTAAAAAAAAAAAAATTATTAGTAAAAATGCTATAAAACTATGCCCTATTTTGTAGACGCTATAACTTTTGCGCAAACCAATCAAACGCTTATTGCGTTTTTTTTTTATTTTTTTTTTACCAAAAATATGTAGAAGAATAGGTATCGGCCTAAACTGAGAATTTTTTTTTTTTTTAAATTGGGATATTTATTATAGCAAAAAGTAAAAAATATTGTGGTGTTTTTCAAAATTGTCGCTTTTTTTGTTTATAGTGCAAAAAATAAAAACCGCAGAGATGATCAAATACCACCAAAAGAAAGCTCTATTTGTGGGAAAAAAAGGACGTAAATTTTGTTTGGGAGCCACGTCGCACGACCGCGCAATTGTCATTTTAAAGCGTGACAGTGCTGAAAGCTGTAAATTGGCCTGGGCAGGAAGGGGGTTTAAGTGCCTAGTAAGCAAGTGGTTAAAGCAACTTTAATTTGAACCCTTTTACTGTCAGGTCTGTACATTGTTCGTACCTGACAGTGGAGGGTTTTACAAACTCCTAGTGCATGCAGCCACCAGAAGTGTGTATATCTGACAAGCCAACTCTCAGATGGAAGCAATCTTGCGGCTGGGCTACCACCCAATCGCATCCAAGCAACCTCAGGAATGACTGCACCCCCAGTAACCACCCTCACGTGTGCGCTCCTGCCATGCATCTCGACCTCCGCGCTCCCACTGGTGCTAGGATGACCACATTTTTAAACTACCATTCAGGGATACCCCCCCCCCCCTCCCAAAAAATCAGCTTGTGCTGTAACGAATCACAGCACAGTGATTGGACACAAGGTGGGATTCATGATTTCTCCAATCACAAGCAGGGGGCGGGATTGTGCTCCTCCAGGCATTCCCGGCCAGGACAAGTACTGTCAGTGAGTAAAGAGGTGATGTGGCAGCTTTTTTGGGGGGAATCAGATTGGCCCAGGGGGGTGGATGTGTCGGTTTCATTCCGGGACACTGTATTGTCCTGGAATGAAGGTGCCCGGGACAGACCTGCAAAATGCGGGACTGTCCCGGGCAATCCGGGACACGTGGTCACCCTAACTGGTGCGCCTGGGACCGGCATGGGGGGCTTCGTAGGGTAGAGTTGAGGGAGCCAAGTGGATGTGTTTGCTCCTCTCCCCTTCTTGCTGATCTGTAAAAGGTCACTTTCCAAGCCTACATGGCTGGGGAAGAATCTAATGCACTGCAATCAATTCATTGGACAGGGGAGACATCAAAAATGAAAGATTTTAGTGTATATCTACATTAAAGCTGAGAGCTACAGTTATCCTCCGTTCCATTTTTGTTGGCCAAATTGCTATATTCTGAATGGCTATTGTTAGATCTCATTCATCCAGTATAATTCTCATCCTCGTACATCATATCTTTTGCTTGGCCATAAAACATCTCTGCTCTTTTAAAGGCTGCCTGCACAAATGTAGTTATTTATTTCTCTTTTTGTTACTACATTTAGCACAGCCAACAGATGGCTTTAAACTGATTAGAAGACACTGAGCTCCCCGGAGGCTAAATTATGAATAAATGATTACAAACAGCCCTAATCAAGAGTTTATTAAAGTAAGATCCTCGGCAAATGGACTCTGGCTTTAAGACTTGCCTATGTACTCATTATATTGGAACATTCTGTGATAAAATGCACTTTTGCCTATTAGACTGGCTGGGTATGCTTAAAATTGCACCTTTTTTGTGAGATGCTGTGTTCATATATTACAGTGCCTAAGGCCTTGTCATAATGTTCTAACATTAATATGGAGCCGAGTGTTCATAGTGGTGCATATGTGTCTGAGTCATCCTACTCATTTTAAAATAAATTGCTGTCAAAATGGTCACATATATTGTATCTTTCTTTATTTTTTATACATCCCATATAGTTTTCCATTTGTTTCCTAATGTGCAACAGTGCAGGAATCTGAGATTCGTCATCCACTAGCAACCACTCCAGTTTCTCGCCCACAATGGTTTGGAATTTACTGTAAACCTGTTACAAACCTGGGCAGCTTAACTTAAACATTAGACTTTATTACCAAAAGTATTGGGACGCTTGCCTTTACACACATGAACTTTAATGACACCCCAGTCTTAGTCTGTAGGGTTCAATATTGAGTTGGCCCACCCTTTGCAGCTACAACAGATTCAACTCTTCTGGGAAGGCTCTTTACAAGGGTTAGGAGTCTGTTTATGGGAATGTATGACCATTCTTCTAGAAGCACATTTGTGAGGTGAGGCACGGATGTGGACGAGAAGGCCTGGCTCGCAGTCTCCAATCTAATTCATCCCAAAGGTGTTCTATTGTTTTGAAGTCAGGACTCTGGGATGGAGGAACTTGATTGGCCTGCACAAACATGCTCACCCATGTCTTTATGGGCCTTGCTCTGTGCACTGGTGCGCAGTCATGTTAGATCAGGAAGGGGCCATCCCCAAACGGTTGTCCAAAATGTCTTAGTATGCTGACGCCCTAAGGGTTCCCTTCACTGGAACTAAGGGGCCAAGCCCCACCCCTGAAGAAAACCCCACACCATAATCCCCCCCACCACCACCACCAAATGATTTGGACCAGTGCACAAAGCAAGGTCCATTAAAGTGGTTGTAAACCCACTTTTTCAACTTGCACCTACAGGTAAGCCTAGATTAAGGCTTACCTGTAGGTGCAAGAAATATCTCCTAAACCTACACGGTTTAGGAGATATTTACTAAAATGACAAGCGCCGCTGTCTACGGCGCATGCGTGCCGTAGACAACGGCGCATTTATGGGGTTAATCCCATTCACATACTCGGCTACTTCCCAGCAATCGCTGGGCGTAGCCGAGTGGGACGCCTCCCGCGCGCATGCGCAGAGTGACGTCTCCGCCGCTCCGGCCAATCACAGCGCCGGAGCGGCACTGTGATTGGCTGGTGCGGCGATACCCGGAAGTAACATTCCGGCTATCGCCGCAGTGATGTCTGCGGCTGGACAGAGGGACGAGGACGGCTTCGGGGGCCCCGATCTAAGGTAAGTGGAACATAATGAGCTATTATGCTAGTCATAATAGCTCATTATGCCTCTCTCTTGCAGGTGGGCCAAAAAATAAAAGTGGGTTTACAACCACTTTAAGACATGGATGAGCGAGTTTTGGGGTGGAGGAACTTGACTGACCTGCACAGAATCCTGACCTCAACCCAATAGAACACCTTTGGGATGAATTAGAGAGGAGAATGCGAGCCAGGCCTTCTCGTCCACATCAGTACCTGACCTCACATATGCGTTTCTGGAAGAATGGTCATACATTCCCATAAACTGACTCCTAAACCTTCTGGACAGCCTTCCCAGAAGAGTGGAAGCTGTTATAGCTGCAAAGGATGGGCCAACTCAATATTGGGCCCTATGGACTGGGATGCCAATAAAGTTCATGTAAAAGCAGGTGTCCCAATACTTTTGGTAATATAGTGTATGTTGGAAAAATGGCTATCCACGTTCAGTGAAAACTGCACATTTAAAGTGGTTGTAAACCCATTTTTGCAACTTGCACCTACAGGTAAGCCTAGATTAAGGCTTACCTGTAGGTGCAAGAAATATCTCCTAAACCTACACGGTTTAGGAGATATTTACTAAACTGACAGGCGCCGCTGTCTACGGCGCATGCGCGCCGTAGACAACGGCGCATTCATGGGGTTGATCCCATTCACAAATTCGGCTAGTTCCCAGCAATCACTGGGCCTAGCCGAATTTGACGGCTCCCGCGCGCATGCGCGGAGTGACGTCTTCGCCGCTCCGGCCAATCACAGCGCCGGAGCGGCACTGTGATTGGCTGGTGCGGCGATACCCGGAAGTAACCTTCCGGCTATCGCCGCAGCGATGGCTGCGGCTGAAGAGGGAGACGAGGACGGCTTCGGGGGCCCCCTTCTAAGGTAAGTGATGCATAATGAGCTATTATGCTAGTCATATTAGCTCATTATGCCTTTCTCTTACAGGTTGTTAGGAAAAAAAAACAATATTGGGTTTACAACCACTTTAAAGTGGCACATGGTTATTGTAATGCTGTTTTGTTATTTTTAATAAAAAAAATTAAAATATAAAAAAGTCATACTTGCCTGCTCTGTGCAACATTTTTACACAGAGCAGCCACGATCTTCTGGTGTCTCCCGCTGCCATTTCTGGCTCCACTCCCCACCAAGTGCTCCCATAGCAAGCCACTCTCAAGCTCTGCTCTTTGTGCGCCCCCCCCCCCCCCTTCACTACCTTGTCACTGGCTGTGATTGGCAGCAGTGGGAGCAAATGGCTCCTGCTGCTGTATCTGTGCCAGAAAGGGGGAGAGAAGTGAGCCTTGGCTTTCTCGCACATCGCTGGATCAAGTTTGGGCTTAGGTATGTGGGGTTGGGAGCTGCATGCAGGAGGTTTTATACCTTTAGAGCTTGGTACAAAAAAAGTCTGCCTTTACAACCACTTTAACTGTATCTGAGCACCACAAATGATGATTCATTTATTTTTTGTATTCAAAGTGAACTAGTTTATCCCTGTCTACATGCTTTAATTTGTTTAGAGCAGGTGAGTGACATGTTTGCAACATATTACAGGTAATAGGGTTGTCCCGATACCACTTTTTTAAGACCGAGTACAAGTACCGATACTTTTTTTCAAGTACTCGCCGATACCGAATACCGATACTTTTTTTTATGTTTATGTGTCAGTATTTTTTTTTTTTTTTTTTTTACTATTTTTTTTGTCATGTTTTTTTACAATGCTTTGTTGGGGTGGGTGGGGGTGTATGGTCTGTGTATATTTTTTTTTTTACAATTATTTATTGTTATTTATTTTTTTATTTCTAGCCCTGTTGGGGGGCTTTGGTGAGATATCAGGGGTCTTAACAGACCTCTGACATCTCCCCTTTGAGACAGAGAAAGGGACTAAGGACACAGATTCCCCAGTCCCTTTCTCCGCTGCACTGAAAATGAATGGAGAGGAGACAGCGGCTCCTCTCCATTCATAAACTGAAGCATCGTAAACACACAGGTTACGATGTTTGTAGTTATATGAATGTACAGAGTCAGTGATGAGACTGTTCATTCGGGAAAGTTAGGAGCCGGGTTTAGCGGCTCCTACCTCCGCTCTCCATCCTGACAGAGGGAAGCGGAGGAGGATATGGAGGGTGACACGGAGCTGAGGACAGCAGCAGCGAGGAGGGGGGGGACACGGAGTGCGGGGGGGGGGGGGAGAGCAGAATAACGTAGGACATCAGCAGCATGGAGGGGGGGGGAACAAAGAGCGTGGGGGGGGGGGGGAGAGCAGAATAACGTAGGACATCAGCAGCATGGAGGGGGGGACACAGAGCGCACGGGGGAGAGCGGAATAACGAAGGACATCAGCAGCATGGAAGGGGGGGACACGGAGCACACAGGGGAGAGCGGAATAACGAAGGACATCAGCAGCATGGAGGGGGGGACACGGAGCGCACGGGGGAGAGCAGCACGGATGGGGGAACTGGAGTAGGATACAGGGACAGTCAGCGGTGATCGGTGCAGCTTTGGGGGGAGTTACAAGCACCGATCGGGAGAAGCTGTCGGGCTGTATTGAAATCTATACAGGGAGATCGGTGCTTGTAACTCCCCCGCCGCACCGATCATCATTGACTGCCCAAGTATCGGCTGAAGCATCGGAGCATTTTCCCCGAGTACAAGTACTCGGGAAATGCCTGGTATCGGTACCGGGACATCCCTAACAGGTAAAGTCAATATTTGCTAACAACGTCGGCTGCTTGTAACCCTGGATAGACTCCTGATCGTTTTGTTATGCGGTTTGCTCTGAAAGTAACCTACTTATGCTTTTGTAATTCATCTTTTTTGAATAGAACAGGGCAATCTTAATTACTCTTTCGTCCATGGACCGACACAGCTTCTCTATTGACAAAGTGGTTATTATCTGTTAATTAGGAGTGACTAGGCAGAAAAACTTGTAAAAAGTGTTGCATCACACCTTCTACAGTACCGCCCAGGGGGCGGACCCTCTGGGTATACCCTCTCAGTCTGCACATCGCAGATCAGTTTTTTTCTGTCTAGCAAGGAGTAGGACATGGCTCCCTTCGGGCCCATTGGTCCGGGGAAAAAAGATATATACAGTGCCTTGCGAAAGTATTCGGCCCCCTTGAACTTTTCATCCTTTTGCCACATTTCAGGCTTCAAACATAAAGATATAAAATTTTATTTTTTTGTGAAGAATCACCAACAAGTGGGACACAATTGTGAAGTGGAACGAAATCTATTGGCTTTTTGAAACTTTTTTAACTAAGAAAAAAATGAAAAGTGGGGCGTGCAAAATTATTCGGCCCCCTTGCGTTAATACTTTTGTAGAGCCACCTTTTGCTGCGATTACAGCTGCAAGTCGCTTGGGGTATGTCTCTATCAGTTTTGCACATCGAGAGACTGAAATTCTTGCCCATTCTTCCTTGCAAAACCGCTCGAGCTCAGTGAGGTTGGATGGAGAGCATTTGTGAACAGCAGTTTTCAGCTCTTTCCACAGATTCTCGATTGGATTCAGGTCTGGACTTTGACTTGGCCATTCTAACACCTGGATACGTTTATTTGTGAACCATTCCTTTGTAGATTTTGCTGTATGTTTGGGATCATTGTCTTGTTGGAAGATAAATCTCCGTCCCAGTCTCAGGTCTTTTGCAGACTCCAACAGGTTTTCATCCAGAATGGTCCTGTATTTGGCTGCATCCATCTTCCCCTCAATTTTTACCATCTTCCCTGTCCCTGCTGAAGAAAAGCAGGCCCAAACCATGATGCTGCCACCACCATGTTTGACAGTGGGGATGGTGTGTTGAGGGTGATGAGCTGTGTTGCTTTTACGCCAAACATATCGTTTTGCATTGTGGCCAGAAAGTTTGATTTTGGTTTCATCGGACCAGAGCACCTTCTTCCACATGTTTGGTGTGTCTCCCAGGTGGCTTGTGGCAAACTTTAGACAAGACTTTTTATGGATATCTTTGAGAAATGGCTTTCTTCTTGCCACTCTTCCATAAAGGCCAGATTTGTGCAGTGTACGACTGATTGTTGTCCTGTGGACAGACTCTCCCACCTCAGCTGTAGTTCTCTGCAGTTCATCCAGAGTGATCATGGGCCTCTTGGCTGCATCTCTGATCAGTCTTCTCCTTGTCTGAGCTGAAAGTTTAGAGGGACAGCCAGGTCCTGGTAGATTTTCAGTGGTCTGATACTCCTTCCATTTCAAAATGATCGCTTGCACAGTGCTCCTTGGGATGTTTAAAGCTTGGGAAATCTTTTTGTATCCAAATCCGGCTTTAAACTTCTCCACAACAGTATTACGGACCTGCCTGGTGTGTTCCTTGGTCTTCATGATGCTCTCTGCGCTTTCAACAGAACCCTGAGACTATCACAGAGCAGGTGCATTTATACAGAGACTTGATTACACACAGGTGGATTCTATTTATCACCATCAGTCATTTAGGACAACATTGGATCATTAAGAGATCCTCGCTGAACTTCTGGAGTGAGTTTGCTGCACTGAAAGTAAAGGGGCCGAATAATTTTGCACGCACCACTTTTCAGTTTTTTATTTGCTAAAAAAGTTTAAAATATCCAATAGATTTTGTTCCACTTCACAATTGTGTCCCACTTGTTGGTGATTCTTCACAAAAAATTAAAATTTTATATCTTTATGTTTGAAGCCTGAAATGTGGCAAAAGGATGAAAAGTTCAAGGGGGCCGAATACTTTCGCAAGGCACTGTATATATATATATATTTTTTTTGCTACATTTGTTGTTTCCTGCGATCTTCGATCAACTGCCGACTGGGTGACAGGCTGGATCCTCGATCCTTGTAGTCTCCCCAGTTTCGGCCATCGAGCGTGTGCCGACCCTAGCTACGCGCTGGGTTTTCCACGACATGCCCGTCGCTCCACGGGTGGCCGGTGAGCCTACGCTCCAGGGCCTGCATCGGACCGCTCAGCTTCGGCTGACCTTACGGCCGAGTCGCAGCAGCCTGGCCGGTGAGCTTACGCTCCAAGGCTTGCATCGGACCGCTCAGCTTCGGCTGACCTTACGGCCGAGTCGCAGCAGCCTGTCCGGTGAGCGTCATGCTCCAGGGCATACATATGATCGTCCCTTCTGGGTCCAATCACAGCATGCCTGGCCAACAGTCACCTTCCGTGCGCGGACGATGATCTGTTTGGAATGTCTTTCAGCAGAATACATGCAGGATAGGTAAGTAAAACTCCCCTGCCTCGGCTGGGTGATTTAGCTGGACATTCCTGGAGAGATCAAGTAAGTGGTTGTGGCCCCTTTCTTCCCTCTCTCCCTGCCTTTCCCTCCTCCCTGGGCTTCTAGCTAAAGGTTGCTGGGTGCTGGGGGTCACCTAGGGGGTCCCACTGGAGCGGGGCTGGCTGTAACTAACATTTAAAAGAAATGTCATTTTTGCTTACCTGTGTTTCTGTGTCTCCATGCTGTCGGCGGCCATTTTGAGGTGGTCCATGCCAAGTTTGGCCTCTTGTAACTGCCTGGCGGCCATCTTCCTGTGGTTCGGCCACACCCACTGGCCCCTATCAGGTGATCGGCGGCCATGTTTGTCCACCCTGTATGCAGATATTGCCGTTCGGCGGCCATCTTTTTGTGGGCTATGGCTGCCTGACCTCTATCTTCTGTCGGCGGCCATTTTCTTAGAGCCCACATTATCTTCCATACAGACGTTTTTGGCAACCATTTTGCGAGGGCCTCTAGGGTGCATTACACTGGCGCGAAAATTCACACAGGAAGTGCTGATAAAAGAAGCAGACTGACACAGCAGCAAGGGGACAGCATCACAGGCGCAGCATAGCAGTACCTATCCAGGATGGTGAGTCCTCTGGGTAACCCAGCATCTCTGCAGCGCAGGAGGGTGGCCTATTGATATCTTGCCTGGAGCCGTGTGAGTGTCAGCGTGTGGTCAGCATGGCATCTGAGCCAGATGTCTTCTCCCCTGAAACACCAGATTTAGCAGCTGGTGTCCCTGAGGTGTCTATGGACGCTATGTCGGCAATCCTAGAGGCGTTTGCTGCCAGGGTGGAAGCAGCACACGGGAATACAGGGGGTAATAAACGCCCCCGTCCCCTGCAATCTTCTGGGGATATTTCTGATGCAGAACCAGGTCCAGCTACGGCTCATGGCCCAGATTCTGATGCATCAGAGACTGCAGACCGTGACCGATCGGACAGTGAGGAGGACTCCAAGTCCAGGTCAGTACGCGAGACGGCTTTGGTATCTGACCTTATTACTGCAGTGCGGGATACGCTAAAGTTGGAAAGGACTGATGAAGTAGCAGATACTCCAGTCCCATTTGGGTTTCGTAAACCTGCCCGCACTGCTAAGGTGTTCCCTTGTGTGTCTTATTTTGACAAACTCTTATACAAGGAATGGGAGAACCCACTGAGGGTCTTTACAGCCCCAAAGAGGTTTGCAGTACGGTACCCCTTTGAGGAGAGTTTTCTGAAGATATGGTCCTCTCCCCCTATAGTGGACCCTTCGGTGTCCAGACTTAATAGAGCCACCACTATTCCAGTAGAAGGGGCTCCTGTTTTCAAGGACCCTGTGGATAAGAAGGCTGAAGCACTCGCTCGCTACCTATACTCAGTGGTAGGCTCGGCAGTACGCCCGGCATTGGCGGGGGCCCTAGTGTCTCAGACACTTACTGAATGGGCAAAATTGCTACTCCAGGGGTTAAAGGAGCGAGATGCTCCTCCTAATGAGATAACTTTGGCCGACGAGTTGGTCCAGGGTCTTAAGTTTGTCTGCGAGTCAGACATGGATACTATTCCCCTGCTGTCAAGAGCTTCGGTTTATGCAGTAGCAATACGCCGCCTGATCTGGCTAAAGGGCTGGTCTGCGGACCAGACTTCCAAGAAAGCCCTATTGGATCTGCCTTTTAAGGGCGACAGACTTTTTGGGGCTTCTCTGGATGACATCATCAAGGATGCCACAGGAGGTAAAAGCACTTTGCTTCCCCAAACTAGCAAGGGTAAGGGACCACGCCAAGGGCAAGGGCCCTCCTTTACTGCACGTAAGCGTTTTTTTCGCCCCCTTAAGGCGACAGGGAAAAGACCCCAGGCCGATAAAGCGCCTGCCCAAGGACAAAAGCGTCCTTGGTCCCGCAGACCCAACAAGCCTGCGGACAAATCTGCGTCCACATGAAGGTCCGCCCCCACCCAGCTCTCGGGTGGGGGGACGTCTTCGCAAATTCGCGACTTAGTGGACTGCTCTAGTCTCCGACAGGTGGGTTAGCGAAGTAATCTCCTCAGGCTACAAGATAGAATTTCTCTCTTGTCCACCAGACAGATTCGTCACCTCCAATCTCCAGCTACTACCGACCCGTCGGGAGGCCCTGTATGGGGCGGTCCAGGGTCTACTGGAACGCGGGGTAGTTATTCCAGTTCCAGAACAGGAACGGGGTCAGGGTTTTTACTCAAATCTGTTCATTGTGCCAAAGAAGAAGGGGGTTCGTCCAATCTTGGATCTCAGAGCCCTCAATTGCTTTGTGAAGGTACAAAGATTTCGGATGGAGTCGGTTCGATCCGTAGTCACGGCTCTCCATCCGGGGGACTTTCTGGCCTCCTTGGACATCAAGGACGCATACCTGCATGTCCCCATATACTCCAGACACCAGAGGTTTCTGCGATTTGCTATTGGGAAGAACCACTACCAGTTTGTGGCCCTCCCATTTGGCCTTGCCTCAGCACCCAGGACGTTCACCAAGGTGCTCGCTCCGATTCTGGCACTTCTAAGACAGCGGGGTATCGCTATCACAGGTTACTTGGACGACCTTCTGCTGAAGGCCCCTTCAAGCTCAGAATTAGAGGTAAGCGTGTCCATTACCTGTCAGACTCTTCGAGACTGTGGTTGGATACTAAACACGCAAAAGTCAGTATTGGTGCCCACTCAACGCCTAGTGTACCTGGGGTTGATTCTGGATTCCTCAGAGGCAAAGGTATTCCTCCCTGTGGAGAAGTTGCAGACCCTCCGGGCTGCAGTACGGCAGCTGACTTCCAGGAATTGGTCGTCACTCCGTTTTTGCATGCGAGTGTTGGGCCTCATGGTAGCCTCCTTCGAGGCGGTCCCATATGCTCAATACCACACTCGAGTGTTACAGAAGGAAGTTCTGTCCAGATGGAACAGATGCCCTTCATCTCTGGATTATCAAATCCGAGTGAGCCACCTAGTCAGGAGATCCCTGGTATGGTGGCTGACAGCACCGGCTCTAATGGCCGGGAAGTCATTTCTTCCGGTTTACTGGATAGTGATCACGACGGACGCCAGCCTTACAGGTTGGGGGGGAGTCTGGGGTGTCCAGTCGGCGCAAGGTCGCTGGACCCCAGAGGAAGCCCTCCTGCCGATCAATGTCCTGGAGATCCGGGCGATCAAGCTGTGCCTCTTCAAATGGTCTCAGAGACTGCAAGGGCGTCCAGTCAGGATCCAGTCAGACAACGCCACAGCAGTGGCATATGTCAATCATCAAGGAGGAACAAGAAGCTCAGCTGCAGCATCGGAGATCGCTCGCATCCTGAAGTGGGCAGAGAGGAGCGTACCGGCACTGTCGGCCGTGTACATTCCGGGTGTGGAAAACTGGCAGGCGGACTACCTGAGCCGCCAGATGCTGGACCAAGGGAGAATGGTCCTTACACCCGGAGGTGTTCCAACTCCTCTGCCAAAGATGGGGCACACCAGACGTAGATCTTCTGGCTTCCCGACTCAATCGGAAGGTATTGAGGTTTGTGGCCCGGTCAAGAGACCCATGGGCAGACGCAACGGACGCGTTGGTAGCATCGTGGGGTCAGTATCGGCTAATCTATGCCTTCCCTCCCTTAAGGCTTCTTCCTCTTCTGCTCCGCAGAGTGGAGGCAGAGGGAATTCCAATGATCCTAATCGCTCCGGATTGGCCTCAGCGTCCTTGGTACGCCGATCTAGTACGTCTGGTAGCAGACGTCCCCTGGCGCCTACCACTACGGAAGGACCTGCTATCGCAAGGTCCCATATTCCATCCTGCTTTACAGTCATTGGCTTTAACGGCATGGCTGTTGAGAACCAGGTACTGAGAGATCGGGGCCTGTCAGACTCAGTAATCTCTACTATGAGAAGTGCTCGGAAACCGTCCTCTAGGAAGGTCCATCACCGCACTTGAAGGGCCTACATCTCCATGTGTGAGGAAATGAAATGGCATCCGCGTACCTATTTGGTTTCCAGAATCCTGCTGTTTTTACAGCATGGGGTAGACCAAAGGCTTGCCCTAAGTACGATTAAGGGACAGATATCTGCCCTGGCTGTCTTTTTTCAGCGACCCCTGGCGACTCACTCTCTCGTGAGTACATTTGTGCAGGGGGTTCGACATGTGGCCCCTCCGGTCCGCCCCCCGTTACCTCCGTGGGACTTGAACCTGGTCCTCTCGGTTCTTCAGAAGGCACCGTTTGAGAATATTAGAGATATTCCCCTGTTGACACTTTCTCAGAAGGTGGTCTTTTTGGTGGCTGTTACGTCAGTTAGACGAGTCTCTGAGCTGGCAGCCTCGTCCTGCAAGGCTCCGTATTTGATTTTCCACAAGGATAAGGTGGTGCTGCGGCCGCAGCCTTCCTTTCTTCCGAAAGTCGTTTCGGCTTTTCATCTCAACGAAGACTTTGTACTTCCATCCTTGTGTCCTCAGCCGTCGAATCCTAAGGAGTCGGCGTTGCATTCCTTGGACGTTTTCCTGAGCTTTGAGAGTATACATATCTGCTACTTCCCTGTTCCGGAAGTCAGACTCACTGTTTGTTTCGGTGGCTGGTCCCAAGAAGGGCCAAGCAGTCTCATCGGCCACCATCTCTAGGTGGATCCGACAGATAGTAATCCAGGCTTACGCCTTAAAGGGTCAGGCGCCCCCCTTTCCTGTCACGGCGCATTCGACCAGGGCAATAGGTGCCTCTTGGGCTTTTCGACATCAAGCGTCTGTTTCCCAACTATGTAAAGCGGCGACTTGGTCGTCCGCTCACACTTTCACAAAATTCTACAAAGTTGATGTAGGTGCATCTTCGGATGCCTCTTTCGGCCGCAAGGTTTTGCAGGCGGCTGTTTAGAGTTGCAACTCCTCCGTTGGAGGAGTGCTGTTTTGTGTTTTGGGGTGAAGTTTGTTTTTATGTTGTTACCACCCCTCGTTTTTTCTCTGACACTGCTTTGGGACGTCCCACTTTGTCAATAGAGAAGCTGTGTCGGTCCATGGACGAAAGAGTAAATAGGATTTTTGTACTCACCGTAAAATCCTTTTCTCTGAGTCCATGGACCGACACAGCACCCACCCCTCCTTTTTAAGTTTGTACTGCTTTTTGACGAACTGATCTGCGATGTGCAGACTGAGAGGGTATACCCAGAGGGTCCGCCCCCTGGGCGGTACTGTAGAAGGTGTGATGCAACACTTTTTACAAGTTTTTCTGCCTAGTCACTCCTAATTAACGGATAATACCCACTTTGTCAATAGAGAAGCTGTGTCGGTCCATGGACTCAGAGAAAAGGATTTTACGGTGAGTACAAAAATCCTATTTTCCCCGGGATGCACAGGTATTTTGTGCAGGGGCATGCAGGCAGCCGGTTAAAATCAACGACAGGTGGCCAGCTGCACGGACCTTCATGTGTATTCCAGAGAACATCCATGTGGGTCCGATGCACGGATCAGAATGCAGTCTTTCTGGACCTGATCCATGCATTGGACACGTATGAATGTTAATCTCTGGGATTAACATGGATGTCCATTCAGCTGGCCGCCTATCATTGATTTCAATAGGCTGCCTGCATGTTCCTGCATGTTCCTGCACAGAAGCATCTTAAGAGGCTAAAGATAAAGATTGGTATGTCCGTGTGAGTGAGTTCTTTCTGAACAAGGGAAATCTCTGTATGAGAGATTAAGATAGTTAGCCTAGTGTATCTAACTTTCCACTGAGCAGTCCAGGATTCTCTCCATTAGGAGCACCATAATGTAATTTCTAAGAATAAATCCATCTGCAAACATGTTACCAAAGATTTCAGATTCTAAAAGTCATGGGTAAGCAATGGCAAGAAAGCATGTTGTGATTGCATACTGGAAGAAAATGTGCAATATAGCAGTAAGTATCAGGGATCTAATGGTACTGGAATGATGGCTTGGCCAATTCTGTTTAATGTCTTTCTTATATGTGTACCCGATTTGCCTTTTTGATGCCTCATTACATAGCGGCAATAGTAGTTACTAATGCCTAGTACACACAATGAGAATATCAGGTGAATGATCAACCTTTTTTTTTTTGTTTTGCATGCTAGATTTAGATTTAAATGGCAGAAATGATGTCCTACTGGTCACAGCAGATGTCTCATCACTTTATTCCATCATCCAACATGATGATGCCCTTTTGGTACTCAATTGGGCACTCAGCCAAAGAGACGACCTCCCACACAACCAGAAATGTTTTATCAGACATGCTTTAGATTACTGCCTGACGCATAATTATTTCTGGTATGCCGATGTATTTTATTCCCAACGAAAAGGCGTTGCAATGGGGGCCAAGTTTGCACCAAGTATTGCAAACTTATTCATGGCAGAGTGGGAAGACAAAGAGATTTTTAAGGATATGAGAGGAGAACTATTATTTTACAAACGCTACATAGATGATCTGTTTTTTATTTGGGCAGGATCAACAGATTCACTACGGGACTTTTTAAACATTTTAAACAACAATAATAACAATATTAAGTTATCCTCGCAATTCCATCATGAAGAAATCAATTTTCTAGACGTGACAGTATACAGAAAAAACGATAAATTGGAAACAAAGGTGTATTTTAAACAAACAGACCGAAACAGTTATTTACCAACTTCAAGCGGCCATCATCCTCTGTGGCTTAAAAACATTCCAAAAGGTCAACTGATGAGAGTGAAGCGGAACTGCTCAGAAGACCATAACTTCTTCTCACAATCCAAAATTTTAACCAATAGGTTTGCAGCAAGAGGATATGACCCAAAAAAATTGGATAAATTAGTAACTGATGTGGGGGCAATCCCCAGAGACACCTGCCTCAAAGAGAAAAATCTCCAGGATTCGCAACCTCAGAGTAGAACAAAAGAGTGGGGATTCATTTCAGATTTCCACACACAATATAAAGAAGTGGAATCTATTCTCAGCCAACATTGGCACGTTCTCCTCCTGGACAAGAAATTAGGCGCAGTCCTACCAACCACCCCACAGTTTATATATAGAAAAGCAACGAACTATGGTGACAAAGTGGTAAAAAAGGTTCTTGATCCCCCTGCTCGTCCACCGACTTTCTGGAACCAGAACGGCTTTTTTGCTTGTAGAAGATGTAAGGCCTGCAGGGAAGTCTCCAGACCACTTAGAGGCTTGGAAAATTTTACATCACCCTCTAATAACTGTCAGTTTGACATAAAGCAATTTATAACGTGCAATAGCACACATGTAGTCTATGCCCTTAAATGTCCCTGTAACCTTCTTTACATCGGTCGAACCAAAAGAATGCTAAGAGTAAGAATAGCAGAACATATACATAATATCAAAATAGGGTTCAAGGACCACAATGTATCGCTACATTTTAAATTAAAACATAATCAAGATACATCTGGGCTAGAGTTCTGGGGTGTAGAACATCTTGAACAACATTGGAGGGGTTCACATCTCGTACGAAAACTGTCAAAACGAGAAACACAGTGGATTTATTTAACCGATGTTTTAACCCCCAAAGGACTCAATATTGAACTCGACATTAACTGTTTTATTAGCGACACTTGAAGTCCGAATAGTATATTATCTTACCATTCATCCATGCGGAAGTCCTCCTCGGTAGTTCTTCCTTAAACACATATATGAATTTACATACTTTTATAGTTTTTACGTAATTTATTCATATTTTTTATTCAGTCATAATCGACCATGTCCCATCCCTTTCCCCCTCCCCTAAGTTTGTGTCTTATCAGCTTTTAGTGGATTTTGATTATTTTTAATATATCAGTGCAGATTTATTTCTGTTAATATATTTATTTTATATGTCTACATACACATCTTGCACAGTCTTAATTCAAGGGGGGACCCCCAATTCCCATATTGTTATCCCCCATTTATTAGCTCGTGAGTAGATGTTACCTATCACACGGGCTTTATAGTTGAGCCATTAATAATGGGTCATTCTCTTCTATGCCCCGCCCTTTCTGTGTCTATTCTTTATACACACAGTTTATAGTTCTAAATAATCATGTGTATCCATTACAGTTCTAGATTATATTTTATATATATATCCCATATGTATATATATTTAGTTTTTCTTTTTCGTACATCACGGGACACAGAGCGACTTAGTCATTACTAATGGGTTATATAGATACCTTCAGGTGCTGGCACTGGCCACTTCCAAACCGGAAGTACCCTCCCCTATATAAGCCCCTCCCATCCGGGAGCACCTCAGTTTTTTGCCAGTGTCTAAGGTGTTGGCCCAAGAGTAACATGTGTTTTCACTGGGCTTGCGTACAGGTTCTTTTGGGCCTTAGTAAGCTGTTCCGGATCCCACCAAAAAAGCTTCATAGCTAAACGGTCGGTACCCGGGCCTTGCAGCAGAAGAGCAAGGTTTTGCCTGTAATGCCTCTCTTAGGAGGGCTGGACCCTGGGATCCAGAGCTCTGGTCATACCCACGACCAAGATGTTGTCTGTGCAGGGTGCTATACAGGTCCAGGGGAGTGGAATCCTTGGGAACCCGGTCCCTGAAGGTTTAATTACAATGCCTGCCGTGATAGGTGAAGTTTGGGCTTCTGTGGACCAAACAAAGTCCTGCGGCGGGGATCAGGTAAGTGGGGGCCCCCAGGAACTTGGTTCTATTGGGGGACCCCCAAGCCTAATTTGTCTTTCTGTCTGTTACCTAACGGTATTCCCGCTAATATCTGTGTATGCCTGTAACTACTGAAAATGTAAAATTTTAATAGTAGTCAAGAAAAAAAAAAAAGGACCGCGGTACCTGTGTTAAACCACTAGAGGCCGCTGTGGTCCATTTTTCTTGTCATGTGGATCTTTGGTTTTCTCAAGTCAAAAGATCCAGGCAGTTGGTAAGTTTCTCTGTGGGAATCCACTTCCTCTGCCCTGTTGCTGCGCTCATCCACCGCACAGGCCCTCCGGCAAAAAGGGCCCTGGCTCCTAGTCCCTGTTTGATTTTCGAAAAGGGCGCCAATGGGGCGCGCGCGCGGGCGCGTGCACGCGCCTCCTATGAAAAAAAAGGGGCGGGGCGGGTGGATGACGCTCGATGCGCGCCACGGCGCTTCTGCGCATGTGCAGGCGTCCCAGCTTGTATAAAGACACAGTACAAGTGTCAGCTGGATGCAAACAGAGCTAGCAACAAACAGTGGCACACAGAGGCGGTTGATGCAGGCATCCCCATAGAAAGGCACTTTAGTGGACACCAGCTGGTATATAGCAGCAACTGTGTTAGACTATTACCAGCAAAATTGGTGTATGACGACAGGAATACCTCAGCTTTGTGCTTATAGGATATGTCGTCCAGACGCTCTGGAAATAGATCTTCCAAGAAGCGAAAGGGGTCTCCGTCGGGCTCTGAGGATTTTGGGCATGCTGTACTGCGCCAATCTCCCCTGAAATTTCAGAGGTCAGTAGCCATAGGAACCCCGCAGGAGTACCTGGTACTGCGGCTGTCCCCAGTCCACCTGCTCCTGTATATATAACAGAGGAGGTTTTATCCTCAACTCTGGGAGGATTGGAAGAGAGATTAACAGCATTGATCGCTGCTTCCCTGTCACAGGAAAAGCGCGTCCGATCTCCGTCTTCTCCTGCAGAGTGCCTGTTAGTGGAGGAACAGTCCCAGAGATCGACCTACCTGAAGGGGATCAGGTGAGGTTGATAAAGTTATAGAGGAATCAACAGTGGAAGAACCTTTCTCAGCATCTCAGGCTGAAAGATTATGGGTTCAGTCTCTGACTAACATGGTCCGAGCAGCATTTTAAATGCCTCTGGCGGAACCATCAACCACTACTGTCTCCTCGCTGGGGTCGCTGAAAGCTCCCCAGACTGTCTGTTCCTTCCCAATCCACCCTTTATTGGAAGGGTTTATTTACCAGGATTGGGAGCATCCTGTAAAAATATTTACTCCCCCCAAGAGATTTCCAGTGATCTATCCCATGGAGGATAAGTTCATAAAAAAAAAAAAATGGAGGGTCCCTACAGTGGACACAGCCATCTCTTGTGTAAATAAATCACTGACATGTCCAGTAGATAATGTTCCAATGTTCAAGGACCCAATAGGTAAAAAATTGGAGTCTTTACTAAAATCTGCTTTCTCTACAGCAAGCATGGTGACACAACCTGCAGTAGCAGCGATTGGAGTCTGCCAAGCAATGAAAGATCAGTTGAAACAAGTCTTAAGGGACTTACCAGATCAGCAGGCTCTTGCCCTAGCTGACCTACCTAGAGCCTTGTGTTGCGGTGGACGCCATAAAGGATACAATCCAACAGGCATCCCGCTTTACGCTGTCTGTAGACATATGCGTAGGCTTCTATGGCTCAAAAACTGGTCTGCTGAAGCTCCCTGTAAGAAATTGCTGATTAGCTTCCCATTTCATGGAGAACGCTTATCTGGAGATGATCTGGACAAATATATCCAGAAAACTTCTGCCGGTAAAAGTACACTCTTGCCGGTTAAGAACAAGGGTAGAAGTCCTTCTTCTTTTAAGAGGCCTACTTCTCCAGTCCCTGGCACATCGGCTGTGCAACAGTTCCGACGGCCTCCGCGGTCAAATCCAGGGGGCAGAAATCAGGGACAATCACAGGGTAACAAGAAACCCTGGGTCAAGAGAGGTACAAAACCTCCCCCTAAGTCATGAAGGGTTGCCCCCACTCAATCGGGTGAGGGGAAGACTTCAGTTGTTCACAGAGACCTGGCGGGACACCATCAGAGATGGGTGATCTCCGCAGTAAGTCTGGGATACAGGCTGGAGTTAAAAGACATTCCTCCGGCCCATTTTATAAGGTCAAACGTGCCAAGCGATCCCCAGAAGAGTGGATCCCTCCTTCTGGCACTAGAGCAACTATTGCCCCAAGGGTAATCATGAAGGTTCCCTTGGAAGAAAACGGGTTTGGGTTTTACTCGAACCTTGTCACAGTCCCCAAACCAAATGGGGACATGAGGCCCATATTAAATATAAAAGGGCTAAACAAGTTCCTACATATCAGGACTTTTTCGGATGGAGTCGATCCGATCGGTGGCCACCGCCCTACAAGGGCAGGAATGGTTAGCCTCGATCGACATAAGGGATGCTTATTTGCATATTCCCATCTGTCCGGCCCACCAGAAATTTCTACGCCTTTCAGTTCAGAGCCTTACCTTTCGGTCTGGCCACGGCACCACGAGTGTTCACAAAAATTCTGGCCCTACGATTGGCCAAACTAGGAACACAAGGTGTAACGATAATGGCATATCTAGACGACTTGTTGCTGATAGACCACTCAGTGAAAAAAACTAGAAGTGGTCGTTCACAAGATAATCAAGTATCTGGAATCTCACGGTTGCATTATCAACCGAGACAAGTCAGCCCTAAAACCAGTCAAAAGCCTGGAATACTTGGGGGCTAAGACTGGATTCAAATCAGAGAAAGATTTTCTTACCTCCAGAGAAGGTGTCGTCTTTGAAAGATTTGACCCACTTAGTGGGTACAAAAAAGAAAAACCATCCATACGCCTGTGTATAAGGCTGCTGGGAAAAATGGTGGCTTCATTCGAAGCAGTACCCTACGGTCAATTCCATTCAAGGAACTTGCAGAGGGCCATACTGTCAGCCTGGAACAAAAAGAGTTCAGGCTTTAGACTTACCAATGTCCCTGTCCCCTTCAGTCCGGTTTCTTGGAAGGTGGTCACTACAGATGCCAGCCTCATAGGCTGCGGGGCAGTACTGGAGCAATGGTCTCTCCAGGGCAAGTGGTCAGAAGCAGAGAAGGCCCTGCCCACCAATCTCTTAGAGATACGAGCAGCCCAGTATGCTCTAGTAGCATGGACATCCAAACTCCAAGGGTCACCTGTCAGAATTCAATCAGACAATGCCACAGCAGTGGCATATATCAATCACCAGGGTGGCACCAGGAGTCGTGCAGCCCAGAGGGAAGCGAATTGCATCCTGGAATGGGCAGAAAGGTATGTCACAGCCATATCCGCGGTTTTCATCCCAGGAGTGGAAAATTGGAGAGCGGACTTTTTAAGTCGCCAGCAATTATGCCCGGGGAATGGTCTCTTCACCCCGAGGTTTTCCAGGCAATATGCCAGCGGTGGGGAACACCGGATGTAGATCTGCTAGCATCCAGATTCAACGCAAAGGTGGACAGATTTGTGTCTCGCACAAAGGATCCCCTAGCTTGCGGTTCGGATGCCCTAGTGTTCCCTTGGGATCAGTTCAAGCTGATATATGCATTCCCACCGCGATTAATCCGCAGAATCAGGCTAGAAAAGAAACCAGTGATTCTGGTGGCTCCAGCGTGGCCCCGAAGGGCATGGTACGCGGAGATTGTAAAAATGTCAGTGGGAAGTCCTTGGACCCTCCCACATCGTCCGGACCTGCTTTCGCAAGGACCGATATACTACCCTTCCTTACCAGCCCTAGGTTTGACGGTCTGGCTATTGAAGCCCACATTCTAAAAAAGAGAGGGCTCTCTAATCCTGTGGTATCTACCATGATCAATGCCAGGAAGCCGGTATCCAGGCAGATCTATTATAGGATCTAGAAGGCGTACATCACGTGGTGTGAGGCCAGGAAATGGCATCCACGTAAGTACGTAATAGGTAGGATTCTGGACTTCCTACAGTGGGCTGTACATAGGAAGCTTGCCTTGAGTACTATCAAGGGTCAGACGGCCTTGTCAATATTTTTTTCAAAGGCCCTTGGCTTTGCATTCATTAGTCAAAGCTTTCATACAAGGAGTGATGCGTATTAGCCCTCCGGTTAGTATTCCCATATGTCCATGGGACTTAAACCTGGTTCTGTCGGTTCTACAGAAACAACCATTTGAACCATTGCGGCACATTTCCTTGGTTCTTTTCACCAGGAAATTGATTTTCTTAGTAGCCATTTGTTCGGCTAAAAGAGTATCGGAATTAGCCGCCTTGTCCTGTAAGGAGCCATATCTGGTTATCCATAAGGACAGAGTAGTATTACGTCCTCATCCAGCCTTCTTCCTAAGGTGGTATCGAGGTTCCATTTGAACCAAGATGTGGTTCTTCCTTCCTTTTTCCCCAAACCTAGTTCGGTAGAGGAAAAGTTATTGCATTCTTTGGATGTAGTAAGAGCAGTTAAAGCTTATCTTAAAGCCACTGCTCAGATTCGTAGAACGGATATTTTGTTTGTTCTGCCGGAAGGCCCCAGAAAGGGTCAGGCAGCATCAAAAATCTACTTTAGCCAAGTGGATTCGACAGGTCATAATACAAGCCTATGGCTTGAAAAGGAGACCGCCTCCGTTCAAAGTTAGGGCGCACTCCACAAGAGCAGTTGGAACTTCATGGGCAGTGCATCACCAAGCCTCCCTGGCTCAAGTCTGTAAGGCCACAACATGGTCCTTAGTACACACGTTTACTAGATTCTACCAGGTAGACGTCAGAAGTCAGGAGGATGTCGCCTTTGGGCGCAGTGTGTTGCAGGCCGCAAAAGAGCCTCATGCCTGATGGCGCCCAGCTTATGTATCCCTCCCCTCATTTGGCATTGCTTTGGGACGTCCCATTAGTAATGACTAAGTCGCTCTGTGTCCCGTGATGTACGAAAAAGAAAAAGGGATTTTTATAACAGCTTACCTGTAAAATCCTTTTCTTGGAGTACATCACGGGACACAGAGCTCCCACCCCTCTTTTTGGGACACTTATTGCTTTGCTACAAAACTGAGGTGCTCCCGGATGGGAGGGGCTTATATAGGGGAGGGTACTTCCGGTTTGGAAGTGGCCAGTGCCAGCACCTGAAGGTATCTATATAACCCATTAGTAATGACTAAGTCGCTCTGTGTCCCGTGATGTACTCCAAGAAAAGGATTTTACAGGTAAGCTGTTATAAAAATCCCTTTTTATGATACCAGCTGGGTTTTGATCACTAAACCATCAGAAGCACACATACGTTATAACCAGGATATATGTGTATTGATGTATATAACTGCATGATAATGGTTTTTAAAATCATATAAAATAAAAACATTACACACTGAATATCGTTCCGTGAATGGTGAGTCACTTGCCAGTGGACGATATATCACATTGTGCAATTAGTAATTATACAGCATACCACTGCATTTACTCGGATCCATGGATCCAGTCTGTGGCTGTTATATGCAAACAATATTTTAAACCACTTGTGCAGAATATGTTTTTATTGGGATTTTATTATATTGATGTATTGATATATTAACATTTTAATATTTTAGTATATTGGTGTTTTAATATTTTAATATTTTTTGGCATTTTATTCATATTTTATCAGTGTGCCTAATGTTTATGTTTCCTCTGTACTTTGCTGCTACCTATCAGTTGTGAAATATGGCCGGTGTGTGACTAAAGCAGGATGTTGTTGTTTGCAGACACCTTGCAATTCCCATACAACTGACGGGTCAATCTGCCCACTTTCTGTGTCGATTCATTGTCAGCCTATAAGCAGATTCGACACAACACGGTAACAGGGCGCCTGACATCCCGACCGCTGTGATTGGTCATAGCGGCAGGGGATGTGCTCGTACTTCCACTATAAACATCCGGTACTTGCGCCACGAGACCACGCCCTCAGACGAAGTCCGGAAGTGACGAAACGCGTCAGGGTCGTGGTCTCGTTTGGCCGTACCGGAAGTGACGCTTGCGCTCCACCGGATCCAGGATCCAGGAAGTGGTAACCAATACACGCTGTCAGCGATAGTGTGCATCTCCATCTACTGGGGTCTTAGGTGTACTGTGCTGCCAAGCTGTTAGCACCATATGTGCCTCATTTGTATAACCATTGTGTACGTATTAACTTGTAAGGGGATTTTTTTTGGGAATAAATTGTGCATACAATATTACACTATTGGCCACCTTTTGTTTCCTTTCTACATCTGTACCCTTGAGCACTGTGACCCTGTGGAATAGCCGAGAGAAGGAGAGAGTGATCCTGTGTTTGCTGACAAGGCACATCTTTATCTATTTTGTGGTGAGTGCATCCCCAAAAGGGGATTTTTTCTACAACATCTCACGGATGAAGTTTCCCTGTATCGCTGCACTAATAAGGATCAGGCTGTCTGCAGTCCTTCATCTGCTATTATTCATACCTTTTATGTGTATAGAGACACTTAAAGAAGCTTGTCATTTACGACAAGAGCGCTGCTACACTATTTCTTGGACAATCTGGGACGGATTTTATTTTATTTTTAGTATTATTGTTATCAGACGGTTTTATTATTTATATGTATGATCCAGACCTCTGATTGGTCCATACAAATATTGTATTTTTCCACATGCTAGTCTCATATCAAAAACAAATGGCTTACTAAAGTTATAGAATACAACTTTGGAAGTGATGTATTGTATTGGGTGGAAGAATACATGTCATTGTGCTCTTGTATCTGCTGCCGATTGTTGCTGTTTTGCCTTAATCCGTTGGTAATGTGCAAGAATGTTTAAGGGCTCTTTCACACGGGGCGGATCCGTGCAGATCCGCCCCGTGAAGCTCCGCTCGCTCAGCGGGGATCGCTCCGTTGATCCCCGCTGAGCCGACGGATGACTGGGCGGTCCCCGCACACTGTGCAGGGACCGCCCTGTCAGAGCGCCGCTCTCCCCTATGGGGAATCGGATGATGACGGACCGTAGAGTCCGTTGTCATCCGATCCGCTCCGCCGACGGAAGGAAAAATAGGGTTTTCCTCCGTCACACTTTGGCGGAGCGGATGTCAGCGGACATGTCTCCGCTGACATCCGTGGCTCCATAGGGCTACATGGAGGATCCGTTTTAGGTCCGCCTAAAAAACTGACAGGCGGACCTGAACGGACCTCCGTGTGAAAGGGGCCTTACACTATTGGAGCTCTTTTCGTTTTATTTGAGTCATGGCTGGAATGTCAGGATAACCAGAGTCCCAGTTTAGAGGAACCATGTATGGATTATACACCATCACCGCTGTCATCCTCCTTGGACCTGGCTAAAGGTGGAGGTACGAAAGCTAATTTGAATTTCTGTAATTTGAGGGTCCTGGTGTTCCGGTATGAGTACAATCTAACCTGTGTGTCGGTGGCTCTCTTAGACCCCTTTCACACTGGAGCGTTTTGCAGGCGCTGTAGTGTTAAAAATAGTGCACGCAAACCGCCCTTAAACAGCTGTTAATTCTCTCCAGTGTGAAAGCCCGAGGGGCTTTCACACTGGAGCGTTGCATTGAAATCAATGGGACAGCGCGGCTATACCGCCCGCAATGCGCTTCAGCAGTGCATTGCAGGCGGTTTTAACCCTTTTTTGGCCACTAGCGGGGGTTAAAAGAGCCCCGCTAGCGGCTGAAATGCGCCGCAAATCCGCCCATAGCGTTGGCGGTAAAAATAGCGGCTTTTTTCCGCCGACGCTATAGGCGGCTCAGTGTGAAAGGGGTCTTAAGGTGGAGGATTTGGCTTCCCAGTTTCCTTTTCTTGCACTACTTGAGGAGTTTGTTTTGCTCCATAGCCATTGCACTGTGCAATCTTAAGCCTTGTACACACGGACAAACTTTTCCGTGGATTTTTGTCGGAAGGGAGTTGGCCGGGCACACCCATAGCATACACACGGCAGGACTTTTCTGCAAACTTTCCCAGAACTTTCCCAACATCACGTGGTTTTTCTGCTCTTTACCGCCACCCTTTGGTCAACTTCTACTATTGTTGGTTGATTTTAACATTGGGTTCTGGGCATGCGTGTTTGTACTTCGGACAAAAGTCCGATGGATTTCTCTACACACGGTCAGACTTTGCACCATCGGACTTTTGTTACCGAAAAGTTTGTCCGTTTGCAGAGCAAACTTTTGTCCGATGAAAACTGAAAAAAGTTTGTCCGATGGAGCGTACACATGGTAGGATTTTTTGGAAAACCTGCTCATTTTGAAGTTTGCTGGCAAAAAGTCTGGCCATGTGTATGGGGCTTTAGCCTTTGTGCTTTTGGACTTTATTAAACTCCCCTTTTTTTTTTCTTTCTTTTTTTTTTGCACTTTTTTCAATCTTTGTACATTTATTTTCAGCGCAACTTGTTTTCTTATTGTATTGTATTATTTTGTTTCTGACATGTGTGGTCTTGGTCACTCAATTTTTTTTTGGTACAACAACTTTACTAAGTACACGAAAATTGTTTTAATGCTTGTCCCTTCGGATCTTTTCACGTGAATTGCAGTGATCGGCTCTCGAAAGCTATGTACTAACAAATAGATTATCAGATGATCGCTTAGTTTTTCTTTTATCTGATATTCTCATCATGTGTATAAGGCATTAGTCTTTGTGTAACAACATTTTTTTCATAATTTTAGGAAGTAACAGGAGTATGTCTTGTTTTGTTTGTTTGTTTTTTTTCCCTATGTTCTGTTGTGGAGGGATTCCCGTTCACATCCTGCCCTAAAAGGAAGGGAGAGATCGTTACATATTGAGGGGACTACGCCACCAATGAATACTTGTCAATGCTTTTAATTATTGGACCGTTTATAGTAAGCGTGGTATTTCATATACTGTAATTTAATCACTGATGAAAGGATAGTCTGCACCAATAACTTTTTTTTTTGCCTCCAGTCTGTGTTCCAGAAAGTTATTGGTGCAGCAGTGGCGGCTGGTGCTCAAAATTTTTGGGGGGGCGCAAACAAACTGAAAAAAAAAAATCAATTGCCGCCACTGTGCCCAAACGCCACCAGTTTGCCCCCTCAAATACAGCCAGTTTGTTTCCATATATACAGCCAGTTTGTCCCAAATAAATATATATATACACACACACACACACACACACACACACACACACACACACACACACACACACACACAGCCAGTGTGCCCCCATATATACAGCCAGTGTGCCCCCATATATACAGCCAGTGTGCCCCCATATATACAGCCAGTGTGCCCCCATATATACAGCCAGTGTGCCCCCATATATACAGCCAGTGTGCCCCCATATATACAGCCAGTGTGCCCCCATATATACAGCCAGTGTGCCCCCATATATACAGCCAGTGTGCCCCCATATATACAGCCAGTGTGCTCCCCATATACAGCCAGTGTGTCCCCCCAAATGCAGCCAGTGTGTCCCCCCAAATGCAGCCAGTGTGCCCCCATATTCAGCCAGTTCCCCCCAAATGCAGCCAGTGTGCCCCCATATACAGTCAGTTCCCCCCAAATGCAGCCAGTGTGCCCCCATATACAGTCAGTTCCCCCCCAAATGCAGCCTGTTCCCCCCCCCCAGCCTCTGATAGGCACTTCCAAGCCACACCCACCGCCGGCCGCCGCTCTAATTCATATGGCCGGCGCTCACCAGGAGGCGGCCATATGAATAGTGGGCAGCGCGGCAGCGGTGAAAATACACAGATTCATGCAATGCATGAATCTGTGTATTGTCTTTCAGTGGTGGTGCGGGAGCGAGAGGGGGCGGCGCTCTGGCGCCCTCTATGGACGCACCGCCACTGTGGTGCAGGCTATCCTTTCAGAGATCTTTTCATCAGTGGCTAGATTATTCCTAATACCAGGTTTAAATGGTCCAAAAATGAAAGCATTGCACTACTGTAGTAGAATGACATAAACTTTAAAATTTGCAGGGTAATTTCTGCAACCAGCTAAATACAACAGGTAAAGTAATTATTGACCGCGTCACAATTTTTCTAGGTAAATATATTTTTAAGGGTGCTATTGACACAAAATGTTCACCACATGTCAGTAATAACCAATGCAATCCATACATACACAGAAACCAAAGTAAATGGGTACAGAAATTACGTTTTTATGTGCAAAAAAATGGAATGACACATGGAAAAAGTATTGAACATGCTAAAATTTATTTAACCACTTAAGCCCCGGACCATTTTGCTGCTAAAGGACCAGGCCCCTTTTTTGCGATTCGGCACTGCGACATTTTAACTGACAATTGCGCGATCGTGTGACGTGGCTCCCAAACAAAATTGACGTCCTTTTTTTCCCACAAATAGAGCTTTCTTTTGGTGGTATTTGATCACCTCTGCGGTTTTTATTTTTTGCGCTATAAACAAAAATAGAGCGACAATTTAGAAAAAAATGCAATATTTTGTACTTTTTGCTATAATAAATATCCCCAAAAATATATAAAAAAAAAATTTTCCTCAGTTTAGGCCAATACCTATTTTTCTACATATTTTTGGTAAAAAAAATCGCAATAAGCGTTTGATTGGTTTGCGCAAAAGTTATAGCGTCTACAAAATAGGGGATAGTTTTATGGCATTTTTATTATTATGGCGGACACATCGAACACTTTTGACACCATTTTGGGACCATTGTCATTTTTACAGCGAAAATGACACTGGCAGTGAAGGGGTTGACCTGTAGGGGGCGCTGAAGGGGTTAAGTGTGACCTAATGAGTGATTCTTACTGTGTGGGGGGCGTGGCTTGGCATGTGACGTCACTGATTGTCGTTCCCTATGACAGGGAGCAGACGATCAGTGACACTCTCACTAGGAAGAACGGGGAAAGGTTTATTTACACTTGCCTCTCCCCGTTCTTCAGCTCTGTGACCCGATCGCGGGACTCCGGCGTGCTTATGCCCAGCCGTGCCATTCTGCCGACATATATCGGCGTTGGGCGGTTCTTAAGTGGTTTAATACTTAATTTGGTGGTAATGAGAGCTTCAAGACACCCTCCTGTATGGAGAAACTAGTCGCATGCATTGCTCAGGTGTGATTTTGGCCCATTCTTCCACACGGTCTTCAAATCTTGAAGGTTCTGTGGGCCTCTTCTGTGAACTCTAATCTTTAGATCTTTCCATAGATTTTTTCTATTGATTCAAGTCCGTTGATTGGCTGGGCCATTCTAGATGCTTTATGTTCTCTTTGAAACCAATTGAGAGTCTCCTCGGCATTGTCTTTGGGATCATTGTCCTTCTGAAATGTGCACCCATTTCATCTTCATCATCCTGGTAGATGGCAGCAGATTTTTATCAAGAATGTCTTGGTACATTTTTCCATTCTTTCTTTCTTCCTTCCTTCCTTCCTTCCTTCCTTCCTTCCTTCCTTCCTTCCTTCCTTCCTTCCTTCCTTCCTTCCTTCCTTCCTTCAATGATCTGAAGTTTGTCAGTAACGTATGCTCAAAAACAGCCCCTCACCATGATGTTCCCACCTCCAAACTTCACTGTTGGCATGTTTTTGGGGTGATAAGCTGTGCCATTTGACCTCCAAACATGGTGTGTATTATGGCAGCCAAAGAGTTAATTTTTGGTCTCATCTGACCAGACTGTATTCTCCCAGTATTTCACAGGCTTGTCTAAATGTTGTGCAGCAAACTAAACAAGCTTCATCATGCTTTTTCTTCAGTAATGGGGTCTTGTGTGGTGAGTGTGTATACAGGCAATGGCAGTTGAGTGCATTACTTATTATTTTTCTTTGAAACAATTGTACCTGCTGTTTCCAGGTCTTTCTGAAGCCAAGGACCACAAGTGGTCCCTGGCTTTTGGACAACTCTTCTGATCTTTTCACTCCTCTGTCAGGAATCTTGCGAGGAGCACCTGGTCGTGGCTGGTTTATGGTAAAATGATGTTCCTTCCACTTCCTGATTATGGCCCCAACAGTGCTCACTGGAATGTTTAGAAATCATTCTGTAACCAATGCTATCGATCTGTTTTGCATCAATAGGTTTGCAAAGGTCCTGAGAGAGCTCTTGGCTTTTACCCATGATCAGATGTTTCTTGTGTGACACCTTGGTAATGAGACACCTTTTTTTTTTTTTCTTCTTTTTTTTTATAGGCCGTCCGTTGAGACTGAACTAGCTGATATTTATTTGCACTGACAAGGGACAGGATTGCTTTCTAATTTCTGATAGATTTCAGCTGGTGTCTTGGCTTTCCCTGCCTTTATGCACCTCCCTTTCTTCATATGTTGAATACTTTTTTTCCCTGTGTAATTTTATTTTATTAAACTTAATTTCTTAATGTATTTATTTTTGGTTTCTTTGTATGTATGATCTGCATGGGTTGTTATCGATTATGTGGTGAAAATTTCAATAGCAGCTTTAGGAATATGCTTACCTAGAAAAACGGTGATGTGTTCAATACTTATATTACCAGCTGTATATATCATCTGATTGTGCCGTTACCATGTTTGCCTTTAAAAAAGGAGGGCAGTGAAGGTAAGGTATCTTTGGGTGTGAACTAGCAAGAGAACCTGTTTAACCTGTAGAAGCGTCAGAAAGTGATAGATTCAGTTTAAGGGTATCTGTGCTGAAAAAATACCCTAGAGCTTGGCGATTCACGATTCAAATCGAGTTTTTCTTTTTTTTTTTTTTGATGGACACAGCGCAGGTCCTGAGGAGCTGCAGGCAGGGGTTTTTAGGCGAAGCCGCGGCCTCGCCTAAAAACTCCTGCCCGCAGCTCCTCAGGACCAACGCGGTGTTGTTCCTGGTGAAAAAATAAAAAATAAATAAAAATCTATTTGCTGAAAATTTTTAATCTTTTTGACCCCTCAACTCAAGATTTAAATCGATTTTTCCCCAGCCCTACCTATAGCCCTATATTCCGAGATTAAAGGAGAACTGCACTATATATTTTTAAACAATATTGTAATGTGCCTTGCACACTTAAATCTTTCCACATAAGATTTTGCCACAGTCTGCCCAACTTTGTTGCTAAAATTGCCAAAATGATATCTGCCAACATTTACAATAACTCACCATCCAGACTCATGTGGGGGAACAAGTATATGGGGAAGTGTTATCCTATCCAGTAAATGTACATGAGGAAACTCGCTTTTGCCTGCTCTCCATCTGTTTATTCTGCCCACCTGTTACCTGTGGACAGGTTGTATTTTCTCAAGTACATTGAATGCTGAGACTTTGTAGAGCATAGCATTGTCCTCCTGTGTACTAGTACCTCCATAGGATGCTGGCAGGTCAGTTGGTAAAGTAAAGCAGCCACCATTTTGATTGATTTTGGCAATTACTAAACCCAGGACCCTGCATTCACTATATCTGAACTCCCACAGTACACAGAACTTGGAAATGCAATAATTTTAGTAAATATAAACTTCTAAATGCCTTTTCTCATCAGCAGTATATAGCAGTCTTGTGACTTCTATCAGTGTCTGGTTAAAGCTTGTAGGTGGAGTTTTCATACTGCATTGGCTTTGTTTTATCAGGATGCATTGACCCCTGGCATGACATCACACGCTCAGGCACTGCCTCTGCCAGACCCGCCTGCTGGTGGCATCGTCCGAACACACTGTAGCGGGCACTCAGATTGTCTTGGCCGGCTCCGGACCGGAACTGTGCATTTCCGACCCGAGCATCACAGCCATATTTTTTACTGGCAACCTTTTCCTGTCGCTGCCATTTACTGGCAGGATAGAAGTGCCCATTTTTTACTGGCTGTCAGTAAAAAATACTGGTTGGCAACACTGTTAACACTGTGTCCATTGCTGGAGAGGAATTTACACTGCATGCATCTCCCTGTCTACAGTACACAGAAACACAAGGCATAGTAAGTTAGTAAAACAATGTGCATTTATTATTTTTTCTAAAAAGTGAACTTGACTTCCTGTTTTGGCTATGGGACAGAGGGAAGATAAATCTCCAATAGGGCACAAATGGCAAAAAATAAACTGACATGGGGTTATAATATAACACACCCTTACTCTATCAAAAATTGGGCAAAAAGTTTTGCGTATAGTTCTACTTTAAGTTTGTGCCTGCGTTTTGATAGCGGATTGTTACAGACCTGTGATGGCTCTATAGGCAACCAGATGTAAATGGTCTTGTTTGCAGTGTTAATTTTGTCAACGAAAACGTTTTTGTCATAAATTTCGTCAGTGGCTTTTTTACAGTGACGAAAACAAAACTAAAAGTACAGCAAAAAACTATGACAAATCGAATCCGTTTTCATTAAGGAACGTAAAACGGGAAGTTAATGGCAAGGAGGGACGTTTACCCTCATGAACTACTGTATTTATCGGTGTATAACACTGTGCGTACGTGTTATATGCCAATATGTTTTTTTTACCAACGGGGCAGGGATCGGGCGGTCCTCTGCGGGTGCCACACAATGGGGGGGATGGTTAAGCCGGCCGCCTCGCCTCTCCTGGCCCTTGGACAGCACTGCCTGCTAAGTCTAAATTTAGGAAAAAATCACTGCCAGCCCCTTCTCCTACACCGCTCCTCCTGTGTCACTCTCATTGTAAATTGAAGCTTCTAAATACCTCAATAGCTTCATTCTCGTTGGCCGCTCTCCTCCTCCTCCTTCCGATCCTCCTCTGAGTGTTGCGTTAGATTGGAGGTGGCGAGTGGTCACATGACCATCCATGAAACGTCAGAGGAGAGCAGTCATGTGACCAGGTCCATGCGAGAACGACGCTATTGAGGTATATTTAGAGACTTTGATTTATAAAGAGTGTGACACAGGAGGAGCTGTGTATGAGAAAGGGCTGGCAGTGATTTATTCTTGACTTTAGACTACGCTGACAGTGCTGTCCCAGGGGGGTTGTGTATTGTGCGGGGCTGTGTATTGTGCAGAGGGTGGAGGGCTGTGTACTGTGGGGGGCTGTGTATTGTGCAGAGGGTGGGGGGCAGTATACTGTGGGGGGCTGTGTGTTGTGCAGGGGGTGGGGGGTTGTGTGTTGTGCACATTCGATTTTAGGTGACTAAAATGATTTTATTCGACTAAAATGTACTGGAGATTTTAGTTGACTAAAATACGATGACTAAAATGGAAATAAAACTAAAATGGCATTTTAGTCAAAGACTATGACTAAAACTACAACACTTGCAGAAGACTAAAATGCCATTTAGTCCTAAGACGAAATTTGCTGCCAAAATTAACACTGCTTGTTTGCATCAGGATACCGCTGATCATCACTCTAAAGATGGAAAAGATGCAGTCCTTTTTTTTCCTTTTTATTTTTTTATTTTTTTATAGGACTGGATGGACTCAGAGGTAGGCAGTTGAAAATGGACACGAGATGGAGCTTCTGATCAGGTCCAACTGAAAAACGGACAGGTGGACCTGGTCAGAAATTCTATGTGAAAGGGACCTACCGGGCAGCATAATCAGATTGTCTTGTGATGTCTTTGGGCATGTGCAAGGCATTCAGCTTTAAATACCCTCTCAGCTTAGCTGATATTCTTCCTTTCAGATGTAGACGGTGTTCAATGTATATGCTGTGTGACTATGGGAAAAAAAGGAAGCTTAGTAACTTAGTGTTACTAAACCCAGCACCCTGCATTCACTATATCTGGTCTCCCACAGTACATGAAAATGCAATTATTTTAGTAAATATAAACTGCTCAATACCTTTTCTCATGAGCAGTCTAGACTTCTGAGTGTTTGGTTAAAGCTTGTAGAATGATTTTTTTCTCCTTTTGATTGTCCTATGAGGCTGCAGGACCCCTGTCCCTTTGTCTGGATGGTGCTGATTGGCCCTGTGCTGATCACATGCCCCCTCCCCCCAAAAAACCCACTAGCAATACACACCAAACTGAGCATGTGCAGAGTGTGCCCTCAGGGCTCTGTTCTATCAGGAGATGGATTGGGGACAGTGAAATAAAAGAGAGGGATCACAGAAGACTGGATCAAACTGCTTTTTTTAAACAATGCATAGGATTAACCCCTTGGGTTCCACAGCGAGTATAACAAGCATGCTTTACTGCATATACAGACTGATTTTACTGCTGTGGGTTTAGTAACAACGCTTTAAATCCTATTATACCAAACTTTAAGCCATGCATCTACCTCACTGAATTCTTCCATGTGAACGTTCACAGCGTCTCCCCTCAGGGATGTAGTCCCAAGGGAGGGGGAGAGCACGCTGACTAACCCCAAGCCAGAACGACTCGGATGATGGGGGCAAGCTTACTGAGGAGGAACAGGAAGTGAGAAATTCAGACAAAGGAAAAAAAAACAGAAGGGAAATCGAAGGAAAAGGTAAGTGAACCAACAATGCACTAGCTTAAAGGAACTGATTTAGAAAATAAAAAACAAACCTTTACAACCCCTTTAACTCTAACTATTTCCGGACCGCCCACTGCACATATACTGCGGAAAGGTGGCCTGGCTGCACGCAACAAGGTACCTGTACGTTGTTCGTGCTTCCTGGTCTCGGACGCGCATGCCGCCGTGACCCACATGCCGATCACCAGGTCGGCAGCAATGATGGCTGCCAGCCAGCCGTGATCGTTCGGGGGAATGACAGAACGACTGTCTGCCTACGTAACCAAGGCAGACCATCATTTTGTCAGAGGAAGAGAGATCTGTGATTCCTACTAATCAGGAACACTGATCTCGCTCTTCGTCTAGTGTCAGCATCCCCCCCCCCCCACAGTTAAAGCACACACAGGGAACACCGTTGACACTTTGATTGCCCATGATGTTAAACCCTTCCCTGGCAGTGTCATTTATACAGTGTCAGTGCATTTTTTTTAGCACTGATCGTATTGGTGTCACTGGTCCCCAAAAAGTCACTTGGTGTCCAATATGTCTGCCGCAATGTCGCAGTCCCGCTACAAATCGCTGATCGCCATTACTAGTAAAAAAAAAGAGGAAGTCCCTGAATATCTCAGTTTGTAGACTCAATAACTTTTGCGCAATCCAATCAATATAAGCTAATTGGTATTTTTTGTACCAAAAATATGTAAAGAATACAAATTGGCCTAAATTGATGAAGAAATTAGATTTTTTGCATATTTTTTATTGGATATGATTTATAGCAGAAAGTAAAAAATACTTTTTTTGTTTTTTTTGTTTATAGCTCAAAAAATAACCACATAGGTAATCAAATACTACTAAAAGAAAGCTCTATATGTGGGAAAAAAAGGACATCAATTTTGTTTGGGTACAGCATCGCACGACCGCACAATTTGTCAGTCAAAGTAACGCAGTGCCGTATCGCAAAAAGTGCTCTGGTCATTTAAGGGGGGTAAAACCTTCTGGGGCTGAAGTGGGTAATGTATGCAGGACTCCAAACAAATTTAAAACTATATACCATCACTTCTTCCTTATCTCCCTGTAATTTTAGGGCTTGGTTACACTGAGGTGTGTTGAGCTGCATTGATCAGCACAGACGTAAGGCAAGGACACGGTGAAAAATAGGATTCACCGTAAAATCCTTTTCTCTGACATCCATGGACTGACACGGTGTCTCTTTACACTTTACACGTGGGATGTCCCAAAGCAGTGTCAAGAGGGATGGGAGCAGTATAAATGGAAAAACCAAAAACTTCACTCCAAGAAGGCAGAGCTCCTCAACGGAGGAGTCGCAACTTTAAACAGCGGCCGGCAGCACCCTGCGGCCGAAGGAAGCATCCGAAAATGCAGCCACATTAACCTTATAAAACTTAAAAGGCATGAACAGACGACCAGGTCGCCGCCTTGCACACTCGTGCAACCGACGCTTGATGTCGGAAAACCCAGGAAGCACCAATTGCCCGGGTGGAATGCACCGTAACCGGAAAGGGAGGCGCCCGCCCTTTGAGAGCATAGGCTTGAATGCCGGTTTGTCTGATTCCCCTAGAAATGATGGCAGACGAAACCGCTTGGCCCTGTTATGGACCAGAGACAGTCACAAACAGTGAGTCGGACTCTCGAATAGAAGCAGTAGCAGACAGGTACACCCGTAAGGCTCGTACCACATCCAATATGTGCAGCGCAAACTCTCTGGGATGCGATGGGTGAGGACACAGACGGGAGGACAATGCCCTCATGTAGGTGAAAGGTCGACACCACCTTTGGCAAAAAGGAAGGTCGCGGATGCAACCCCGCCTTATCCTTATGGATGACTAAATATGGCGACTTGCAGGACAAAGCCGCCAACTCGGACACCCGTCAAACAGAAGTGATTGCCACTAAAAGGCCACCTTCTGAGACAAGACAAGAGGGGAATATCCCGGATATTCCCAAAAGGAGGTTCCCCGAGGACCGAGAGCACCAAATTCAGATCCCACGGTGGGAAAGGAGGCTTGACAGGAGGGAGCACATGGCGAACCCCCAACACAAGGTGCTAACCAAAAAATGACCCGCTAGAGGTCGCTGAAAGAAGACGGCCAAGGCCGAAATCTGATCCTTGATGGTACTCAAAGCAAGCTTTTGGGTCACTCCACACTGCAGAGGACGCAGGATTCTGGGGACGGAATACGTCCGAGGACGCCAGTCCAGCGCTTCGCATATGGCGATATAAGCTTTCCAGGCACGGTGATAGATCTGCCTGGAGGAAGACTTCCGTGTCCTTAACATGGTCAAAATGACCGAGTCCGAGAGACCTCGGTCCCTCAACACCTGGCTTTTAACAGCCCTGCCGTTAAAAGCCAGAGACTGTAAGCCGGATGAAACATAGGATTTTGAGACTGAAGGTCCTCCCTCATCGGCAACCGCCAGGGAACGTCCGCGACGAGACGTACCAGATCAGCGTACCAATGATGCTGAGGCCAATCCGGAACAATTAGGATCGCCGGAGTTTATATCAGGCGATAAGGACCCTATGGGGCCACCAACGCATCCGAGGCATCGCCCAAGGATCCCTGGATCTGGCCACAACCTCGACCCTTGCGATTGAGTCGAGAGGCCATCAGGTCCACATCCGGTGTGCCCCACCGTCGGTAAAGGAGTTGAAATATGCAAGGACCACTCTTCTTGGTCCGGCGTCTGGCGATTGGCGACTCAGATAGTCCGCCTGCCCATTGTCTATGCCCAGAATGTAAAATGGCCTACAGAGCCGGCACATTTCTTCCGGCCCACTTCAGGATACGGACTACCTCGGAAGCCGCAGCTGAGCTTCGAGTTCCCCCTTGATCGTTTACATACGCCACCGCCGTGGCGGTGTCCGACTGGCTCCTGATGGAGCGACCCCGTACTCTCTCCGACCTGAGGAGAGACACAGTCCGATGGCCCGTATTTCCAGAACAGCGATTGGTAAACGGGCTCGTCCGGAGTCCAAGGCCTGAGCCGACAGGACTCCCCAGACTCCACCCCAGCCCATAAGGCTGGTGTCCGTCGTGAGTACCGTCCATTGGATGGGAGGGGAACGACTTTCCGGACCAAAGAGCCGAGGATCTCAACCACCATGTCAGGGGCGCCCTGACCAGGTGAATCACCTGGATCTGAAGATCCAAGGACAACGGGGATTTGTCCCAGGTGGACAAGATCTCCTTCTGCAATGCCCTGGTGTGTGATTGGGCATACGGAACAGCCGCGAAGGAGGCCACCACGAGTCCCGGGACTCTCATGCAAAAAACGGATTGACAACCATTTTTTGGGATGTCGGCACCCGCACCACAGACTGAAGTGTCAGCAACTTCTCCAGAGGTAGGATACCTTTGCCTCCAAGGAGTCCAGAATCAGAACTAGATACTCGAGACACTGAGTCGGGACCAGGACTGACTCCTGAATGTTCAGGAACCACCCGAGTCCCTGAGGGTCTAATTGACGATAGTCACCTTTCCTCTAAGTCTGATCCACTTTCTGCTCTTAGCAGAAGATCATCCAGATAGCCCACGACAGCAATACCTCGCTGTAACAGAAGGCTAGAACCGGAGCAAGCACCTTGGTGAACACCCTTGGTGCCGAGGCTAGGCCGAAAGGAAGAGCCACAATCGATAGTGGACTTCGCTGATTGCAAAGCGCAGAAACTTCTGGTGACTTGCGCAGATCGGAACATGCAAGTAGGCGTCCTTGAAGTCCAAGGACGCCAGAAGAAAATCCCTTTTGGTGGAGTGTAGCGATCACCGTGCGAATGGATTCCATGCGGAATTTCTGCACCTTCTCGAAGGCATTCAGGGCCTTGAGGTCCAGAATAGGTCGAACCACGTCCTATTTTTGGGACGACAAACAGATTCAAGTAGAATCCCTGAAAACTCTCCTGTGACGGAACCGGCACAATCACTCCGGACCTGATCAAATCCTGTACAGCCCCCAAGAGGGCTGCCCGACAGGTAGGAAGGAGAGGAAGATTTGAGGGAGAATCTGTCTGGGGGCCAGGATCGGAATACTATCCTGTATCCTGAGGTGACCACCTTGCACACCCACCAGTCGGAGATTCGGGAGGACCACCGATTCGTGACCTGCGAAGTCGTCCCCCCACCCCAGAGTCGGGCGGAGGCAAGACTTCACGCGGAGGCGGGCTTGGGAGCCGCTTGTTCGGCTTACGCACCCAGGGGCACTTGTGCCCACCAGCCGCACTGCCGTCAGTCTGAGAGGGCCTACCCGTGGACTGACTGATGAAAAAAAAACGTTTTGCTGGAAAGGAAGGCCCCTGTTTGCGGCGGGCCTCCTCACCCTTGCTAGTCTAAGGAAGAAGAGTGCTTTTACCTCCCATGACATCCATGACGATGTCATCCAGAGCAGCACCGAAAGGTCTACCACCTTTAAATGGTAGATCCGTGAGGAGCTTCCTAAGGCTAGGTCAGCAGACCAGCACTTCAACCAGATAAGACGACGCAATACCACCGCCGAGACAGAGGCCCTGGATATTAAAGGGGCCGCGTCCAACGTGGCGTCGCACACATAAACCAGGCCCTGAACCAGTTGGTGGGCCAGAGCAACTGTGTCTGGAGGAAGATTATGCTCCTGTCTGTGGGGTCCTCAAATGCAGGAGTCCCCTCCATCGGGAGAGTGATGGCCTTGTTCAACCGGGCGACTGGAGGGTCGACCCTGGGGGAGAAGCCCACTTTTTAAGTAGGGCATCTTCAAGGGGTATCTGATAGACAAACGCCGCGGGACCATAAAAAAATTCTTCTGCGGCTTTTCCCAGACCTTATCAATGAGCTGGTCAAAGAAAGTACATATGGAAAAACCTCTTTAGAAGGCCTGACCTTAAAAGAACCAAACGAGACTGTATCCGCCTGAGGTTCTGCATCCGCAGCATTTTAGCTTGAGTGTCCCTCACCACAGTCATGAGTACACTAACAAGCGCCCTGTCATTTACTGACTCAGAACTGGAGTTTTCCTCATAAGGAATGTTCTGTTCAAAACCATCCAATACATTCAGAACTAGGGTCCTGAGCGGTAGTGGCTAGGCCCATATCTGAATCAGCGCACTGCCCTCATGAAGTAAAGTGGGGAGAGGGCGCTTTTTTGCTCCCTTGCGCTTGCACACAGCTCCCATCCTGGTCAGAAATGATTCCAGGACTGCCCACAACTGCTCCCTAGGGACCGCAGGTGCTGAAGCACTGCCTGTTGTCCACTGACATTTAGGGGAAGCTGGTGACAGAGACCTCCATATTGCCCCCCTCTGAGACTCCTCAGATAAAAAGTCCACCCACAGGCTGTGCTGACTGAGGAGGGAGCGCCCAGGGGACTCACCAAACCGGACCAGGCACCGCTCAGTTCCGCTGTCTGTACCGCGCTGTGTCAGCGCTGGTGAGCTGTGAGGAGATTGTGAGGAGATTTGCGCTGTTACAGCAGCGCTAGAGGCCAAAACTAGTGCTGAAGAGCGCGCGGGCTACAAGAAAACACTTCACTGAGGTGATCCGCGGCAAGATGGCCGCCATGACTCAGCAGAAGTGAAAAAAAACAGCACACACACAGCGCCACTTGGCGCTCAGGCCCCAAAACGCACAAAAAAAGGCCCCAAGCATATCTGCAGACCAGCATTAGCCCCTCCAAGAACAGTGTGACCCCCAGGCACCCCACACAGCACAACGCCAGCAATGGTGACAGAGTGACAATGAAATACAGGGGGAGACAGGGAAAATCCCCCACAGAGAAACACACAGCCTTTTGTACTCACCTGCAGGCAGGAGAGACTACTTACCCGTCCCCTGAGGGACCCACTGGTGTGTTTCTGACAGGACTATCACAGTGCAGTACTGAGTAGCTGTCGGCCCGGTCCACCGCGAAAGATACAGTCAGTCAGGAACTGTTCAGTCTTGAGAGGACCGTGGGAGCATGAAAGCAAACCCGGCCACCCCTGGAGTCATGGGGCCTGTCGTGAACTGTCTCACGCACATAAGGTGAGGATCAGCACGCTCAATGGTCGGACAGGGAAGACTACGAGGATATCTTCTACCCAACCTGTTGCCCAGCCGACAGTTGATAGAAAATTCTCAAAAATAAAATAAAAAAGAATTCCAGAAAAGGAATAAAAATAGGTCAGGAGACTGGCTCCTGAGAGAGCCACGTCTTCTGCTAGGCAGAAAAAAACTGAAGTCTGCTGACTGTAGTGGGAGGGTTATGTCCGGAGGGACCGCCCCCTGGGTGGGGCTGTTCAGCTCTGGCTTTTAGAATGTATGTATAACATCTCACATTCTGCCTAGGTCTTCTCCTGCAAGCAGGGACATAAACCCACGTGTAAAGTGTAAAGAGACACCGTGTCAGTCCATGGATGATAAGAGAAACTATTACGCCTATGTGAATGAGGCCTTGCTTTGGGAACAGGCGCACTTTAAATGCCACTTATCTGTACTCCAGTAATAGAGTTGAGTTGAGAGGTATCTTAATATAGCGCGGTCTTACCCCGAAGGGTCCCTACGCGCATAGCAGAGTTCCTGGGAAAAAGAGGACCCAGGAACCAGAGCAGCAGAAAAGGTGGAAGAGAGAGGCTACGCAGGGAAGGCTTGCGTGAAAAGCCAAGTCTTCAGTAACCCGTGGAAGACCGGAATAGTAGAAGCCTCCTGGAGCTCGACAGGGAGGCTATTCCACAAAACCCTGGTGGGAGAAGGCCCGACCACCACGCCGGAATACAGAATAGGCTCCAGCATTGCTCAGAACCTGTAATGTGCACCCTTTAGATCAGGCATGTCCAAAGTTCGGCCCGCGGGCAAATTGCGGCCCGCGTTCCGGTTTAATGTGGCCGCCCTGGTAATTTGGATATATATCTCTTTTGTGGCACCCAGGGCCACAAAATAAATATACTGTATTTTTCCGCGCTGCCTTGAAGGAGACAGGGAGGGGGCGGGACGAGCGCCGTCAGATTACATACAGGAGAATCTTTGTTTACTTGGCGGCCTCTGTAATAGGAAGTCCCGTCTTATGGGCTGCCATTGGACGACTGTTCTGTCTATCATAGGAGGCGGGACTTTGTATTAAAGAGGCCGCCGTGTAAACGGGAGATTCTCCTGTATGTAATCTGTTGCCGATTGTCTCGCCCCCCTCCCTGCCCCCTCCAAGGCTGCAGGTGGGCATAGATCCGGCTGCACTCATGGCACATGTGAGGCTGCACTCATGGCACATGTGAGGCTGCAGATGGATGGGCACTGATTAGGCGGCATTGATGGGCACTGACCCTTATTTTTGCTTCACAGTTCTTTATTTAAAATAATCCTGAAACTTCCTTCTTAAAGTGAAGGTGCGTGTTCTACGTCGTTAAATACAGGGATTCGTTGGGGCCACAAAAAAAATATATATATATATATATATATATATATATATATATATATAATGTGTGTGTGTATATGTATATGTGTATGTGTATATATATGTATATATATATATATAATATATATATATATATATATAATGTATGGCGGGGTGTTCAATTTAGGGGAAGTGTCTGAGTGGTAACCAGGCTCAGACACATTAAATTGATAGGATTCATGGACCATTTTTGTTCTCAGGGGTTAATGCTGGTGTGGTTTGTCCACGCCCAGGCACCTTCGGCCTGGGTGTGTGTGGGTCGCCCAGGCACCTTCGGCCTGGGTGTGTGTTTCGTAATCTCCAGGTGCCCTAGGCCCTGAGGCCTTGTTCCAGTTCCACTTTAGGCACCTTTAGGCTGGGGTGAGGTACTACCTCACCGTTCCTGTCCTCCTGGGCACGGAGGCCCAGGAGTTGCAGTAACGGCCCGGAGCCCAGCAGCCTTCGGCTGGGGTCCGCAAGGGATCGAGTAGTCCAGGGTGCCGCCTTGCGAGGGGACCCGCACCCTAAGAGAAG